>JAQFZU010000170.1:0-41575 GCA_034696185.1 Henia vesuviana | reverse complement strand
GAGTCGTATTTACAATAGTGGACGATGACATTTTCTGTGATTGCGAACATTTTTTGGCAAAAGACCAATTTGTGATGATACTTTTTATTTTTAAGATGATGATGTTGATGGTATTTTTCGGAGATTGCGCAAAATAGAATCACATTTCTAATTGCAGTAAACATTTAAAATTGTTGTTTTCGAATTGCACCGAAAGGACAATAACCTCAATGAATCGCGTTGCAATTATCAAGTGATATTTTGTTACTAATTTTTTTTTTATTACATGAAATATGTTGTGTGTAATTCTCTTTTTAATTTATTTTTTGCTTTGTCTTTTTTTCCCGCTTTTATTGAAAGAGCAATTTCGTTCGACGTTCCATAAATGTTATGAGCCTCAAGCACCGCCATAAAAATTTTTGGTGTGGATGGTATTTGGAGTGTGATGGTCATTCGTTTGTAAGAAAGTCCGAGGTGGCACAGTCGTAAGAAAAAGGGTGAAATTGCTCGTTCATATATTTTTTTTTTCTTTATTTATTAATTTTTTTTTATTTGGTGGTTTTGTTTTGTTTTGTTTTGAAAATTATTGTTGCAAATTTCAAAATTTATTTATTTATTTATTTTGAAAATTAATTCTTTACTTTAATGATTGGATGAATTTTTGAAGTCTTAATATTCATTTAAAAGCATTTTAAAAAGATTATTGAATAATTATTAATTTACTTTTAATATGTTTTTAAATAAGATTTATTATTTTAAATACTTAGATAGAAATAAATAAGACACATTTTTTCTTGTTTAGTTTTTAATAATTAATTTCACAGAATTGCTAATTAACGCAAAACATTCTTCTTCGTTACGTTTACTATCATTAAAGGGTTTAAAGTTCTCTAACATTTTTTCTTCGAAGTATTGATGGCGCTGAGAAGGATGAAAAATGTTTTTTTTCTTTTATACGTTCTTCATGAATAATCACCACACATGGTGGGAGCAAAATGAAAGACTTAAAGACAATAGGCAAAAAAATGTTAAAATTCTTTGGAATTTGTTTTATCTTTATTCTTTTTAATATCAGAATTAATTTCCGAACTTCTCTAAATTTTTCATTTCAATTTTATGCGCTTTTCTCGATATAGGAAAAGCAGATAAAATCAATAACATCTGAAAAATAAAATGACTTTTCACATAAAATTTTGTGATTTTATTTTTTAACTTAAACTTTTCATACCAAATGTAATATATAGAAGTAGAAAATAAACTTTTAAAAAAAATTTTATTTTAATATTTTTTAAAAGTAAAAAAAAAATGAAAAAAAGCAATATATAGTCAACAACTGGTTTATATAAGAAATTCGTATTCTCTTTTTGTCCACTTTTTATTTTTATACTTTTCTCCCTCTTCTCTTTTCGACTATACATTTAGACTATAGAGAATTGCCATTTCTTATCTCTGTTGAACGTCCTTTTTATCCTCAAACTTTTTTTCGCACGATATAAAAAGCAGAGTTTTTAAAAAAAGGGAAGGAAAGAAAAGGGGGAAAAGAGGTGTGAAAAAGAGAAGAGGTAAGGCACTAGCACATGAATAATGAAATAGGAAAAGAAATTGCTACCGGGATATATTTTGTACATCCAACGATCCACTCTTATATAGTGTTAAGGGATAGCAATTTTTTTATATTTTTTAAATTTGGAAAAATAAATAAATTTTTCAAAATTAATTTTATATCTGAATTTAAGTCTTCTATAAATTTTTATTAAGTTTTGAGAATGACTGGTTTATGTTTAAATGATTTTTCTCTTTATAAGTTTCACCTCAAGCCTTTTTTCCAGTGATAAAAATTCTATGAATACGAAAAAGCTTGAGTGATTTGGGGCTCGAGTGACTCCGTCTGTGCAAGTTTTCGAGTAGAAAATGTTTAGGGAAAAAGAATAAAGGGGGGGGGGGGGTTAAAAAATAAAGAGAAGTTCTTCCACGTTCTGAATTTTCTCTTCATCATTGCCGTCATCTCTTTTAGTCAAACGATCGTCTCCGTCGTTAGAAATTTGTTCCGCTCGTTGCGATGTGCTTTTCTTTTCCAATGACTGCTACAGATAAGACGTAATCGCCAAATGCCGAGTACAAATTTTACTCATAAAATTTTACAATTTTCTTTCTTTTTCTCATAATTTATCGTTTTTCTCTCGCCTGTCGTTAATTTTTAGTCGCAACTTTTTATTTGCATGTAAAATTCTAGTCGAGTGAATTTCTTGTTTTTCTTCGAAATTAAGTTAAAAGGTTATAAATGGTCGGCAGAACACGTAAAATCTCTTTTCTCTTCACTGTTGATTTTTGTCACGGCTTCTACCGAAATAAACTGAAGAGGATTAACTCTGGAAAAGTATAGGAGCAAATAACTACAATTGCAAGACAAGGATAATAACTTTTCCGAAAAAGTTTCTCTTAATTTGCTTTCCTCATTCGTCACTCGTAATTGGCCCAAAGTGTAGGAAAGGGATGTAGTGCTACTGTTTTCTTAATAGCATTGCCTTGAAGTAGTAAAGAAAATTGTTGCTTTATTAGATTGAGGTTGTGTATATGTGCACTGCTACAAACTCCACTCTCGGAATGTATAGACCACAATGTTGCGAGCGAACTTAATTTTTCCTTTTAGTAGTGGATATGAATTGCTGATTGAAATATTTATGGGCTAAAACAACTTTTCTTTATTTTTGTTGTTTTCCGCCACTCAAAACGAGAAAGTTTTGTGGAGGAAGAACAGCTGAAAGCGAAAGGAGGAAGAGATGACTATTGAAGCGTCAGAAGTATGAGGGAGGAAACGTTATTAAATGCAATTAACCATCAAGCGATGCAATCTCTACTCAAGTTAGACGCATGCGTGGTGAATGGGGGGATCTATAACGGCTGTGAAAGTGGCGCTCCCGATTATACCATTGAAAATGCATTAAGGACCCGAAAGTAATTCAGTACAGTTCCCATACATGGCGCATGAAGCGAAAAGTTTTTCAATCTCTCGCATGACAACGACGCGATGACGAGTTTTATATCAATCGATAGCATCAACTGCTAATAATCGCTCTCGTGTGCTTAATAATTTTCTCTTGTTTTCTTTACTCCTATTTTGGCTGAAAATTAGGCCATACATTACCGAAGTGGAGGGTAATAAACCGGGTTTTGTATAAATTATTTTTTGTTGGGTTATTGTATCCATTTCGGATTCAAATTGGTTGGAAATCTTAAGCTGGGAAAAGCTCCGCCTGCGCTCAGGTTGGCTTTCCTATCTAGCACTTGCAGAAATTTGCCACGCATTTCAACTGCATTCATTTTTTAGATTTAAAAAAGACTACTTTATTTTTTTATGAGTTTTGGTAATTGGATGTTGAAGTTTTACTCGCAAACCATTCTTTGCACGTGGTAAGAAAAACATTTGGATTATTATACAAAATTTGAATTTTTTTATTATTTTTTAAAACGGTTTTAATGGGCTAAGGAATTAATAATAATATTTTATTTTCATGCATTTGCTGTCAACGACTTCGGATTAAGAAAAATTGAGACATTTTTTTATTTTATGTTGAGTGATTAAGTGCAATCTTATTGGGTTAGTTTAGTTCAATTAAAAGAGTTTAAATTAAATAAAGCCTCAACAAGTTCGTTTAATAAGTTTTGGCGGTTTAACTGTGTTAAATTACATGAATTGATTTCCACTGAGAATTCGTCGTGCATTTATAACGGTGTGATACGAACCACTGCTGAAAAGTAATGAGAAATACTTCTCAATTTAGTAACTGGAAATTAATTAGATTGGTAAAATTAATATCATCGATCATAAATATTAAATTATTTGTAATTTGAACTCTTTGAAACATCAAATTACAACTTAGTATAGTTAATGTGTAATGTTGTCAACATGAACATTGCCCTCGCAATCTCGGTCAAGGAGTGTTGAGAAAGCATCTCGAGGCAATTAGTGGAGGGCCACTCGTGCCCCTGTGGCCACGGATTGCTGGAAACTGATCGAAGTGACCAGGCAGCGCTGGGTCAGTTGGTGGAATCTTCCAGATGTATTCAGTCTTGTGTGTGTTGAACTCTTGACCGTAAGTACTATGCAGCGCAAATTTCGACTAAAGTGGATGTCACAACTCGTTAGAAAAGATAATTAAAGAGGATTTATATATATACTTTTCACGCTTTGATGTTGGTTTTAATTTGAGCAATCGCTTGTAATTATGTCGAATGACGGTGAATCGAGATAATAATAATTTATTGTAATTTATTTTCAGTTTTAATTATTTGTTAAATTTATTTTTTTATTTATGCAAATTGCAAAATACATTATTAATATCAGATAATGAAAATAATAATAATTTTTTTCTTTTATTTAGGTTTTTTTCTAAGCAAAGGTTTAAATTTCAGATTGCAGAGACGAGTGAGATTTCAACTCGGCATTTAATTTCATCAATTTTTATAAATTTTTTAATATTTAATTGCATGTACACAGTACTTAAATTAATGCGCATCACCATCACGGATAAAAATGATAACCCGCCCACTTTTGACAAGACCCTTTACGAAGCTTCGATACGAGAAGACGCTGATATTTTTTCGGTCGTGATCACGCTCAATGCGCGCGACCTCGATCAGTGTGAGTAAATAAAAACGTTTCGCTTTAACTGACCTCTTTTTTTTTCTTTTATTTTTCTTTCTCCTTTTCCCTCTCTTATCGTCTTCTCACTACTTCTCCGGGTCCATTATTCCGCATAATTCTTCGTCTTTCCCACTTCCTTCTTCTATCTGACAACCGTGCCCTGTAGTGACGAAATTCATCCGCATTGGAATTGCCGACAAGAACGACAACCCGCCCTATTTCGACAAAGCTTTATACGAGGCGGAGGTGGACGAGAACGAAGATATTCAACACACGGTCATCACTGTCACGGCCAATGACAGGGATGAGTGTAAGTACGCTGAGCCAGCTTAGACGGCCACATTTTCATGCATATTTCGGCCAATGCTGGTGTTGCGTATCCATGTGTTATTGTTGTTGGTGCTTCCAGCTATTTTGAGTGCACGGTTCTCATACTTTTTATTATTATTTCTCTAAGAAGTTTATCCGTATGCATGGTTGTTAATGCTTGGGAGGAGGGATTTTTTTTATTATTTATTTATACTTGTAGCATGGGGTTTTATGCATGGATTATTATTGGAATAGTTTTATTGATTTTTTTTTTGATAAATTATGAATTATTTCTATGATTATTATTTTAATATTTATTTATTTTAAATGTTTAATTTTCAATAGAAAATTTTCAATCGTTTTGAGATAAGAGAAAAAAGTTTCTAAAGCTGCAATTGCCAGACAAGTGAAGTGGAACTTGTGCAAGACAAGTATCATTGTCTTTGGATCCATTTTTCTTTAACTTTTTTTTTTACTTATTTGCCCATTCTTTTTTTTCGGATTTGTGCAAGATGTTTGTCTGGTTTACTTGACGTGCCCAGATGGTCGAGTTATTCACTATAGAAGAACGAAAAAAAATGAAAGGAGGCAAAGCTATAACGTCGCCTTTCACGTTGCCATTGAAGCTGAATCTTGAGTGATTTTATCTGAACGGAAGGAAAACTGGGTCTGACCATACGTAATAAAACGTGATTATCGATACCTTTTCTTTCATATACCAGTAGTAGACTGAGTATCATCTACAACTTCCTCTCTCGACATCCGTTGCCAACTCATTTCGACGGTTTCTAATCAACTCAAGTCCACGAGCGAAAAGACGAGTTTGATAATATGTTTTGTTTACCAATCCTAAAACTCTTTTTACGATGAACATTTGTTATCTTTGAGTTGTACCCTGACAAAAAACACGTGTGGAATTTAATTAAAAAGTCATTCTTACGGAAAATAATAAACGACGTTAGTGACGGAGATAAAAGATGAGAGAATAGTATTTCTACTCATCCAAAAATAAAGAAAAATCGAGTGTAGATGGACACATGAGAAGCCACAGGTGTCGATGTTGTTTATCTGCACTTCAGAGCAAAATAAAAAAAAATTAAGATGAACAAGATAAGTCGATCATTGGCGGAAATATGTCGAGAGCTTTAAATAGAGGCGAGTTGCCTTATGCATACCAACTGAGACTCTTCAGTTTGGAATTATCCATCGCTCGTTTCATTTGCGGCCAAAGTGCTCGAAGTTGAATAAAATTGCCGAAAGGCAGGGGCAGCGTCGATGACCCCGTTAACCTTAAGCCGAGAATCTTAATCAGTGATTGGATCGTGGATGTGTGGTCAGCCATTAGCTTACCAGAATCGGAAAGTGCTGCAAGAGAAATTTTAATCCTGACTAGGGTGTATTTAGATATGTTGTTAGAGAAATGAGTAATTTTTTTATTCTTGTTGCAGTAAGTTTCTGCGTTGAGTTCCTATGGGAACAGATGCGCGTGGCAGAAATTGGTGATGTCGTCGCAACGGCTGCTGCATGCCATTTAAACGTTAGCGTGAATATGGAATGAATTGTTTATCGGCGAGTAATTGTCGGGAAATCTCATCGTAAATGCGCACTGTTATATCCGTTCGTGTTGGATTATTAAGCGGCAATTTGTAAGTGGTTCAACCATTTGATTCGAAATTGAAACGAGTTAATATCAGACTGCAATTTCAAAATACAAATTGTTGTGCTTTTTGAAATGACGGCTAATAAATTCTCTAATCCCGCTGATGTTAATAGTGATGTATTGTATAACATATATAATCCGTTATATATTTTCTGTCTACTCCTTCTGCTACCGGTTTTATCCCTAAACGGGACTAGTGAAACACGATTGAAGTAAACCGAGCGAGTAGACGATTGTTGTTTACGGCTTAAATAATTCACCAACGTTCACGCCCAACTGATGTTTCATAAACACGATTTTGTTGTATTTCAGACTGAGTAACCGAGCAACCATTAATCACCTCTCGCTTGGTGGTGAACCCTTTGAGCTTTTATTTCGAGCTCGACATTAAATTTTTGTATAAATTTTATTTCGTAAATAAAAAGTAGGAATGGGGTCGTGGAATGTGTTTTTGAAACGAAATGATATTTTTGCATGGAGTTTCATCTTGTGCTCGAGTCTATTTGACCTCCCCGAAAAATAAAACCTAAAGTTGGTGTTGTTTTGGAAAGGTCCATTCGTCTGGTGTTTTGTTTACTAATAAAATACGGACGAATGGGTCTCTAGAGGTTGACTCGAAGTTTTTTTACGCGGTCGAAATGGCAAGATTTTAATAGAGTCGCATTTTAATAAGAAAAAATTAGCGTTTTGCTAATTTTATTCCGAGGATAACTTATTGGATATTTGTGCAGTGGAACTAGGGAATCCAATTAGATAGTGCGAGGATGTCATTAAGTCACCTTTCATTCCGTGGTGGAATGAGGCAAAGTGAGAATGGGAAGAAGAGAATGTCTTCTCGTTTGCTCTAGATTAGTTTTATTGTCGACGCATCTGCTTCGATGTCATTTCCCTGGATCAATGTTAAATGAGGAAAAACGCCGCTTTTCACGTTTGCCAAACTCTTATGATGGAAAATGTGGATTTTTACGCTGCTTCGTAAATTGCAACGTTTATCTTTTCGCGAACAAACAGATGGTGGTAAGTTGAAGAAAATTTTTTTTCTGTATCTCGTTCCAACTGAGGTCGAAATATAAGACCAACAATTTAAAAAATACGAAATCACACTTCACGAGATCGAAAAATGTTGCAAAAAAACATTAATAGAAGTAAAAAAATTAATTCGTAAAAATTTTACTTATTCGTAAATTTTAGTTTAATTTATGAAATGTTCGCATTAAAATTCATTTTTTTATTTAAAGAAATTTTTTTGAATTTAAAAATTTAAAGAAATTTTTTTTTTCTTTGGAATTGACGAATTTCTCGTAATTAAAAATTCCTCGGCATATATCACATTCGTGATTATATAATTAGTTTTTATTACCCATATCTATCTTCTTTAATTTCATTTTAAATGACACATTACGCTAAAATAACTTTAATACTTTTCTGCGGGTAATAATTTTAAAACAAAAATTGATCGAAAGAAGCGCGGCAAAGATGTTCCGCCCGGGCGGAAACTGAGTATTTAAAAAAAATAGATGTAATAATTTTGAATATTAACATCGCTTGGAAACTTTAACTAGAGAATGCAACGAAGCATTGGCAAATTTGATCCGTCTTATTTCTATTTTTAAGCAAAATTACACTTCATTAAAATCGTCTCTTGACAGTTTCAAATGGCATTGGAGGAGATAAATGCGACACGTTCCACAGTTTCATCTAAAGAATTAAGCTCAGTGTATTTTCTAGTGTCATTTTCAAACCGAAAAGGAGAAAAAAAAGGCAAACTTTAATTTGGATTTTAATTTTCAACATGAGCCGAATCATCCTCTTTCGTTACTTGCAATACACATTGTGTGTTGTTCATTTTCTCCTATGCCGTTTCTCAATTGCAATTTCATTACCCGTGGGAAAATTAATTGCTCGACTTGGTTTAAATGTTCACTCTGGAAATTAGCTCTAAATTTTAATTAATTTAATTCTCCAATTCTCTTTGCTACTAGGATCGTTGATTATCTCACTTCGAAGTGTGTTTGACACCTTTTTATAAAACCATACGATATTAACCTTTAAACTTATCACGGACTCTATGGAAGAACATCGATCAAAATCTGCGACGTGATGGGGGTTAAATTAATGAGCGAATCACTCGGTTTTAATCAGAAAACTGAGTTTCGATTCGTCATGAGTTGAACTCGTTGACCCCACTCTCCCTGCGGTCAATTCCGAGTACGAATGTGCACTCGCTGATCTAACCAATTTTGATTGATTTGGAAAGCAGCCAAGAACGGCTCTTTTTTTGTTTTTATCTTTAATTACTATTTTTTGTTAATAATAATTTTTCTTCAAACTTCTCCGCGAGTTTTTGAAGCTGATTTTATTAGTTGGATGAAGGAATTCATTAACTGACAAACGACACTCGAGTGTCTCATCTTCCTTCATCAACGACCAAACAATGAAGTCCGTGGTTGTACTCTCGGATCCTCCCTTTGGGCGGTTACTGGCCATTGTTCCTGGCCTTGATGGTCATCTCCTATCACCGCAATCCCCCTAAAACTTATTATATGCATGCTGCCAATGTACATAGAGAGAGGCTGAAATGCGCGGTCTAGGGAAAAGTGTGGAACAAATCGCTCCATCTATTCCCCGCGAGATGCGACCATTAATTAAGGTCCTCTCTCTCTCTTCTTCTCAGCACAAATGACTCTTTTATCGAGTCGGCTTAATGGCTCCCTCTTGCGCGAATCTTGCATGGCTGCTGTTGTCTTTATATATTTTTATGGATTCGTGTAAAGTTGAAAGCACCGCCGCATCATTATACGGGTTACGCTTGCAATGCGGTCAGATGCTGACATAGTTTCAAACAAACAAAGTGAACAAAATCGGAAAGAAAAAAAAGGAATGAAGGAAAGAAAAAAAGTATATGACGACCAACAGATGTCGACTATCGATTGCAAAGAAGAAGCAAAATCAGAGTGTGTGGGTTTTGAGTGTGCTGAGCGTGCAAATAGCGAGTCAGCATTGACAGTCGTTGCGGCTCAATCAGGGGAGAAGTGCAGTGCACACTCATTACCAAAACTTGACTTGTCATTCATTTTCATTCTCGCTCGACGAGATTTAATAAATTTTGCCTCTGGAGATATAGCGAGAGATCCCATTGACCACGAGGGAATTAAATTTGATTTTATCATAAAAAATTTTTTAGCATAATTTAATATCGAGCGAGATCGGGCGTGTTAATTACACTATTAATTTCCGCATTGGAACGAATGGAGTTTGCAAATAAGTTAGGGATGAAAAGCAGCATTTTGCTATGCATTCGGTGACTGGAGAAATATTTAACCCGAAGTAAAAACGACACTAGCCAAGTCGTTTGCTCGGAGTGCCAAAATTTAAATGACTGCGCCATCTCATTTCTCATACCAATTTCAGCACGTTTATGCTCTCCCGCAACATTGTTCGTATATCTGCGACGAGAATGGATAAAAGTAAATGGAATCTACTGTAGGCGGCTTTCGCAGAGACTTTAAAGTTTAACCGGGTTAAGTGTGGAGCAATACCAAAGGAAATTGGTTGTAAATCTTTGCCTTTCTCTCTCTTTCTTTCTCGCACGTGCTTTGCGAGTGAATTATAATTACGCCAAACTCCAAGGATACTTGGGCAAATTGATTGCAATTCAATGGCATCGTGAATGTCTTTAATAATAAAATTTCAAGTTTGGCGTGAATTGTTCATGATTTAATTCATAAATAAGAATTTATTTAAGAATTATTACAATGACTACATTATTATTTGCCATCACCATACAATTGAATTTTAAATCCCATATGAGTTAACTAACTTTAAAATTCGGACAATTTTGAAGGAAATTGAAGATTGGGAATGTTAATTCAGTTTGATGTGAAAAAATTGCTTTTGCCTCATTTCGAAGGCTACTCTCGTTTGACGGGTAAAGATAATTTTTCTTAAGAAGGTTTTGGGTTTCCTGATTGAAATTTTTTTTTTTTTTTAAACTTGGAATTATTTATTATTTTTAATGATGGGAATTTTTTTTTTTTTTTTTTAATTTTCTGTTGCTATTTTTTTCTTTTCTCATTTTTAATCTTTTTTTTATTTTTTGATTTCTTTTATCGATTTACATTTTGTTAAAAAAAAATTTTAAAAATAAAAAATTGTTTATTATTTTTAATATTTTATTTTTCTTTCAGCTTCGAAGATTCGGTACGAGATCACGAAGGGTAATATAGGTGGTGCATTTGCAGTTAAAAATGAAACGGGCGCTATTTACGTGGCTGGTCCACTCGATTACGAAGTGCGAAAAAGGGTAAGAGTTTTGACCTTTGTTTTGTTTACATAAATTTACGCTATTCAATCGATATGCAAGTGTTTAGATCGCGCTTGAATAAATCGTTAGTTGGATTGTACTTATGCCCGCTTCTCTATTCTCGACGAGTTGTAAGCATTTTTAAAGTATGCTGTGACCGGCCCAGTCTTTTCAACACATGGCAACATTTCCGCCATCTTTCTGCTTTGCCCGTTTCCTTCGTCTCGGGCATTGGTCCAAGCGCCATCGTATGCGGTTATAAAATGAAATGACTGTGCAACGGTCTCGCACATCACCGCTTTACCCCTTTACTTTCCTTTATCCATTCTTTAATTGGAATTTTGATGGCAGTAGTGAAAGATGTACACCGAGGTTACCATTATTGACTTTTTTTCTTTAGCACATTTTTATTTTCCTATTTCTTTTCTACTTTTAGTTTTATCTTCTCTCGTTTTAGGTTTAGCAATTCTTTTTCTCTAATCTTTAATGGTGGGTTATGCATTTGCTCTTAAAGCTTTATTACGTTTTCTTTTCTTATTCAATCCTTTTTAGATTTTTTTCTTTCGACTATTTTACAAGGTTTTTTTTGTTGGGTGCTGAGTTGATGAATAATTGAATAGTTTTACAAATGTAAATAAATAAATATATTGTATTTTAATAGTTACATTTCACATTTTTCATTCGCATTCGTGTAGTGGCAATCAATTCTTTCTCTGATTTTATTTTAAAACTTAAAGTTCGCAAGTGCGCACATTAAATTGCAAATTTGATCTTTTTCTTCTCGTAAATTATTGCAAATTTTCTGCATCGGAAACTTATGCAAGTACTATTTTTTACTTTAACATTAAATTATCAGATTTTATCAATTTTTTTTGTATAATAATTTCAACCAAAAACTCACGATGATAAATATTTTTAATCAAATTCTTGCAATCGTAAATTATACAATGCCTTCGATAAAAAAAATTTTTTGTGTATCAGCAACCTACAGATTGTTTATTAAGTAATGCATAATGTGATGCGAAATTAAGGACTAAAGTATTGATTTAGTGACAACAGATTGACTTATGCAATCACAGTGCGCCATAGAACTTGTCAGATTTTATTCTCTCGTTTCGTTTTCACTCTTCTCAACCGCATTTAATGCGGACTAAAAGCTTTCGTTAAAAATAAAAACTAGTCTGTTTCCTTTCCTTATGAAATGCACCTGACCAAACGACTCGTTCCAAACTCCCGTGAGGATTTAGACAATTAGCGAAAGAGCGTGCGGCATTTAAGTCCCGATGGACTCGACGATGCATCTTTTGGTAAAGGATGGACAAATTCCCAATATTACTTAAGTGAGATTGAGCCGAGATAAGAACTCGAGTGAATTTAATTTCGAGTCTTCGGTGAATTGGGAATGAGAGTTCGGTAATCAGTGCATAAAAGAATTGAGATTAAAAGAGCTTCGTTTGTTTAAAGAATTAAAGATAACGAAAGAAACTAAACAAAATTTTTAAAATAATCTTATAACCGAAATCATTTCTCGTAATTTCTATAATTATTTGACCACGTAATTGCAAAATGCTGGCGAAATGCTTTGATTTGTATTTGAATATTTAAATCAATATTTGTATTAAAAATTGATTTTTAATATCGGTTTCTCGTAAAATTTTATTAATTAAAAATAAATCAAAAATATTTTAAATTTTATATTTATTTAAACATTTCATTATATCGGAGCATTTCAAACTTTGAAAATTCTTTTTTGTATTTTCAAAGGTGTGAGAAATGATCGGCAAATTTATTCTTCTCGGATTAATTCTGGTGATGTGTCAAGCGAAATTTGCATAAAGGCAATTTGAATGGGAAAGGAGAAAGTTAGCGAGCTCTTTGCGACCTCGTCCTTTATTACAATTTAGGCCTTGTGGCTGTGTTTGTACTCGTCTCGCGCTTAACTCAATTTGATACTGCGCAATGCTCACTTTTCCTTCGTTCCTGTCAAGATTTGCGTCGTCAAACAGCGTTGGAATTGTGCGCGCAAAATGGGAGAAATGATAAGACACTAGATAAAAGAAAAGAGGGAAAAAGCTGAAATAAAGCGAAAAAAAGATAAATGTTAAAGATAGATAAAGAAAAAAGGAAAAGTTGTAAAAGGAAAAGGAAAAAATTTCAACCAAAAAACATGGAAGCAACAGATTGTACTAATTGATGTTAATTTAATTAATCTCTCTTAAAAATTTCTCTTAAATATTTCACTCGTGAAATCTTGACCATCGGTGCATAAATACTTGACCCTTATCCTTTTAGCTTGGTTAAAGTCTATTTTTTAAATACTCCTTTTCCTTGTTACGAGTTGTGAACACTTTATGGGAGTTTTAAATGGGCAACTGCGATGCACTAATGCTATGATTCCACTGCTCCCTCGTGAAATTCCAGCGCCTCATAAACAAAAGCGCGTTGTCATAAGTCATAAAAAGGGTTATATGCTCCGTTTACCATGCGAGGTTGCGAGTAAATTCATTAAAATGAAGCGGATTTAATCTTGCTCTTGTATTAATTTTATCTTTTTCTTTTTTTTTTTTATTTTTATTTTGTACAGTTTGAATTACGTTTGGTCGCTTCGGATAACTTGAACGAAAATTTCACGACTGTAGTTATCCACGTAAAGGATGTGAACGATAACCCGCCCGTTTTCGACCGACCCACTTATGAGACTCAGATAACGGAAGCTGATGACCGAAATCTTCCGAAACGAGTTCTTCAGGTGATAATAAAATTGGTTAAATCTTTATTTTTATATTTTTTTCCAATGTTTTTCTTCTATTCTTATTTTTATTCTTTTATTGCCCTATTTTCGTTTTAGTCGAGGCTGAACCTATCAACTCGAGTCGTAAAAATGATATTAAAAGGATTTAAAAGAAATTTAAAAAGAGTAAAAATTGTGGGATGTTTTTGATGCAAAATTGTTTTTTCTTTTTTTTTTTTTTTTAATATAAAAATGTTGAAGGATATGTTAAAATATTTTATTTAAAATCTCAATTATAATTTATTCATAGCTCTATAAATCTTTGCAAAACTAATTATTGTTTTTTCGCTTTAATTTATTATGTAAATTAATTTAGAAATTTAATTAATTTCCCATCACATTCTGCAGGTTACCGCGACCGATGGCGATCGCGACCGTCCACAAAACATTGTTTATTTTCTTACGGGCCAAGGAATTGACGACACTGACAAAGCCAATAGTAAATTCGCCATTAATACAACATCCGGAGAAATCTACGTCCTGAAGGTAACATTTTATTGCTTCAAAAAAATTTAATTAAAAATTTAATAACTTGCTATTATTTTTTTTTTAATTTTTTGTTTCAAATTCGTTTATTTTTATTAACTATTAATAACGACAAACAATTTTTCTAAAGAAAGTTTATTTTGTTTTTACAAAAAAAAAACCTGGATATAAATTCTACTCGATAAGCTCATAAACGAGACATTTAACGATTATTCGATAAATAAACTGGTTGTTTGAACAATTTAAAAGCTTTTTACGTGTTATTGAAGTTCTTGCTTTATCCCTTGATTTATAATGTGATGAAAGAAACAACAGAGATGAATGTCGTCCCATTTTATTTACTGTGCATAATGAGTGGGTCAGGATTTCTATTGCTCTGTAGTGATTTAGTGCCCGTATTAAGTCGACAGTCGAGCCCGTTTGTTTCGTCGCTAGACATTGACTTTGTTTAGCGTGACTTACTGTGCAACGAGTTAATTTTTTTCCTTTTATTTTGTCAAGTAGTTGAGCATTCAGAGCAAGGTTGAATTTGCTGATTTAGAAGGCGGGAGAAAAAGGTCGTTGCAGTGGAAAAGTACACTCGGGTGTCGTTCATCGTGAAGCGGCTGTGGATGTGCAGCCGGGGATGAACTGCTGTTGTTGTTCTACAGCAGCCAACTCTTTATCACCGAGCAAACGGATTGATTAAAGAAGAAGGATGGAGTGAGGGTGTTTGCAAGGCTGTAGAACGTGTTGAGTAGACATTGAGGATTAGGGGATTACAAACCTGCCGTGCTCCCGCTCGCTTTTGGTTGGGAAAATCGAGATTAAATTGATTTAAAAGATGAACAGGACACACGTCGGCTCAAATAATGGTTAAAGCGAATGAAAAGTTTTACTTTTTACTTCTAAATTTAATTTGTGAAGTCTTAATTGAGTTTTTATTTTTTTCGATGCGGGTTTGCTTTTGGTCTGGTTGACGAGATTAGTTGGATTCTCATTCTCCTAAATTCATTTTGATAGAGTAATTGGCATTATAGTGGTAGAGCGTTGATCTGAAAATGGGTGGAAGGGGAATAGGGTAATGTTAATTATTGTGTGTTTAGCATTAAATATGATCATAAGCATAAACTCATAAGCAAACAAATGATCAATCCTTTAATAATTTAAGTATGGTGGCTCAATGTTAGCTAAGCTTCACTAAAAGTCAGTTCTAGGTTAGTTTTATCAACCCAACACGGTTTTAACGTTAATTCTCATTTTTAAAAATATTTTATACGTAATTTACATAAATTATTATTGCAATTTATTATTATTCCTGTATTATTCCTGATGCAATAATTAGATTTTAATTTATTTTTGCTTTTTCATGAAATGCAAATGTTTTAATTTTAATACTGTCACTGAGTGCTACTTACTCTTTACTCAAATTCGATCTGATCTGAACTTTTACATAAAATTCAAATGAATATTTAATCTTGTCAAATCAATGCCCTTGTTAATTTTGAACAATATATACGATTTTTGATATTAAATATTTATTTTATTTCGATTGAATACATGAGATGAATTGTTAATTGAATTTAAATTATATTTTTTAACTCAAATTAATTCGTATTAAGAATAAATTAGGAGTAATATGATTAGATGTAGTGGGAAATTTTTCTTCGTTTCTTAAGAGGTGCTTATTAAAAATTCATTTATCCATCAAAATATTTTTATTTCGAGTAAAAAGTATTAAATTGCGCTTATGTAATAGTGAAATATGAATACCATCGATTTTTAAAAGTTTTGCTCGGCAGAGAAGCTTTACGCAAACCCCAAGGCGGAGTTTGTTCACTTCGCTTTGTTTTTGCTGGAAACGATGATTAATTCAAATGTACATAAACCCTTTTATTTCTTTATGTTTAAAGCCATTAGACCGCGACCAGCCGGAAGGTAGGCCACAATGGCGATTCACAGTATTCGCCCAAGACGAAAGTGGCGAAGGTCTCGTCGGCTACGCAGACGTCGTCGTCAACCTCAAGGACGTAAATGACAACGCTCCTTTCTTCCCGCAAGGGGTATATATCGGCAACGTCACTGAAAATGGCACTGCAGGTATTCATTTATCATTTTAAATATTTTAAAATTATTCTTTTCAGGAAAATTAATATTTTAATTAATGGCCGTAATGGAAATGTAATGCAAATTTAATGAGTAAAGAGAGAAGGAATTTATTTTTCAAAAAGTTATCTAATGATTAAATAGATTAATTTTGTTGTTATCGCAGGAATGGTTGTCATGACAATGACCGCAACGGACTACGATGATCCGAACGAAGGTACAAACGCGAAACTCAAGTACTCCATCGAGAAGAATGTTGTCAACGAGTCGGGCAAACCCATCTTCGAGATTGACGAAGACACGGGCGTTATCAAAACGGCCGTGTGTTGTCTCGACAGGGAAAAAACTCCCGAGTATTCCATCCAGGTGGTGGCGACTGATGGTGGTGGGCTTAAAGGTAATTAGAAAAACAAAATAAACCTTTCAGCAATTTTGCTTGAAAAAAGCTTTTGTTAATTATCGGAAAAAATTCCATTTTTTTATTTTCTTAGCTTTTTTAGGCTTAACTTTCTTTTTGCTAAATTTTAATTTAAAATGAAACGGAAATTTGTTGGAATGAATGAACCCGATGTTGAGATAACGCTAATTATTGTTAGGTGACTAATTATACTTTTTAGAAAAAGGTTTATCAATTACTTGCGACTCGAAAAGAAATTTTTTAGATTTTTTTTTTAAAATTTTATCATCATTGGTTGTTTGCTGTGCTTTGTTATCGTCCATTGTTTTTTTCTAAATTTTTTATTCGTGTTTTTTTTTTTAAATTTGGGATAGAAATAAATTGAAATTTTGAAGTGAATTAGAATTTCGTTGTTAAGGTCATATTATTTGTAAAAATGAAATTAATTTATGTTTGAAGTTACTTACAGAATTAGTTTTGATATGTTAAATGTATTTATACCAAAAGTTAAATACAAAATAATTCGCTCATTGTTTATCTTATCTAAATCTGGTACTTTACAAATATTTGAAATTTAAAATTCAAAATTAAAGCTGAAGATATGTAAACATTTTAAATTGAAATTTTCCTACGAGGAATTTTAATATGTGTAGATAAAACATTACAAGTTTGCTCAAGAGGAGATGATTTTGATGCTCGTTTCAGGTACGGGTACAGCAACGATTAAAGTGAAGGATATTAACGACATGCCGCCATCTTTCACGAAGGACGAATGGTATGCCGAGGTGCCCGAAACCGAAGGTGACAACATTCCAGAACAGCCGATTCTCGTAGTGTCCGTCAAAGATGATGATTTACCAGAAACAAATAACTTCCATTACAAGGTAATATTAATAATAAACAAACCACCAAAAACTCTTTTTCGCAAATTTAATGCCTCGTTTTAGTTGTTAAAATCTACAAAATTATAGTAGATTAAAAAGCAACTGCGAAAGCTGCTATTGAGTGTTTTTAATGGTGCTGAGACAGCCATTCTCGGCGCAAATTTACAAGCAATTTATTGGAGCATCTCAACGATAAAGCAATTAAATGTGCAGCTTAGAGTAATTGCGTAGCCATAAATGATGCTTGTTACAAACGTAGATGAGTTGTACATGATTTGAGTCAATTTGTCTCATGCGTGCGATCAGTTTTTGGCGTTAAATTTACAATGTGTACACTATAAAGTAATCAAAAATTTTATGATAATTACAAGGATGTAATTGTGATCTTTATGCACTTAATACCGCCCGATTAACGCCTACTTTACGTGCTCATTAATCCTTTGACCTTTTCGTTTCATCTGTCTCGTGTATGTGTTGCAGGTGATAGAGAGCAGTGGATTCGGGGCCGATAAATTCACGATGGTACGAAATGCTGACGGCACAGGGTCTCTCAAAGTGGCCAAGCCGTTGGATTACGAGGATTCTCGACAAAGATACGGTTTTAATTTTACAATTCAAGTAAACGATAAAGGAGGAGATTCTGACGACAAATATCACATTGCGTACGCTAAAGTGCGCATTAAGTTGCTCGATATCAATGATAATAAGCCCGAATTCGAACGCGCCAACATCGAAGTGTCCGTCTTCGAAAATGCCGAAGTGGGCAGGAGCTTGGCCAAATTTTCGGCTACAGATGCCGATCAAGGAGGAAAATCCCAAGTGAGGTAAACAAGTTGGGGTTTTTCTGAATATATTTTAAAATAAATGTTATTTATTTATGTGTACGTTTTTATAACTCGTAATTATTTTGGATTTTTTTAAAACGAAAATATGCTAAAGTTAATGCAGTAAATGGATGTGAAAAGCGGAAAAAAAATAAATTTGAATGTTAAAAATTATTAAAGGGGAAAGTAGCGAAATAAGTCGTAAAAACTGGAATAACTAAGTTAAGTGAAGCGTCATGATAAAATGGAGCTGGGAATTGGGGTTTGAAAAACTATAGAAAACAAGAAAAGTTCATCAGTGTTTGAATTAAGCTGGTAGCAAATTTAAAACCATGTTAATTTAATTCGAAGCAGTTGGCTCGTTTAAAAAGGGAGTGAAACGGGTGCTAATTGAGTTACATCGATAATTTGAGACAATTGTTGGATCCCAGCGGATTTTCAATCGACATTACACTAGTGAAATCAATTTTTTATTTTTATTTTGCCCGCTTTCTTCATTGAAATGTGTTGAATGAAAAATTGATATTTTTTTCTTTTTGTTATTTACATTCATATTTTATGCATGAAAATTTATCAACATCTCGCTGTTTCAGTGAAAAATGTAATATATTTAAAAGATTGTTGATCGTTTTTATTCTATTTTACTTTTTACAGTTTTGATGGAATCTTTTTAATTTAAAGGATTTATCGATCGTTTATTTGTTTCATGTTTTCGTTTAGCTATGCAATTGATCGCTCATCAGACAAGCGAAGACAATTCTCCATCACTCAAGATGGTACAGTGAAAATACAGAGAATGCTGGATAGAGAAGACACTCCCCGGCATCAAGTCAAGATCTTAGCCATTGATGATGGTAAAGAAATTTAATTTATTTTTTAAATGTTGTGTTCAGTTTTGATATAACCAGAGTGAAACGCATTATTATTTCTTTATTGTGATGTATGGAAATACATTCAGGTTTTTCTTCTTTTTTAATTTATTATTTTCAACTGAAGATTGTGAAGTCGATTTCAGGTGGAGATATTTTGTCGAAGAAATGAGATTTTTTTTTTCTCATTCATTTTATTTTTTGACTGATTTGATTTTGAAGTATCTTCAATGTAATCTGGAAAAATAATTTTTTTTATTAATATGAAATTTATTTTACATTTGTGATAAAAATAAATTTCAGGAGTTCCTTCTAAAACGTCCACTGCTACCCTCACGGTCATCGTAATGGACATCAACGATAATGCCCCGCGCTTTCTTATGGACTACAGGCCCGTCATCCCCGAAAACACTCCTGCGAGAAAGGTTATTGAGATTTTGGCAACAGATGACGATGACCGGTCAAAAGGCAACGGGCCTCCATTCACTTTCCGCATGGATCCCAATGCACCCGAGTACATCCGTCAGTTTTTCAGAGTGGACCACGACTCGAGTATGAGTAATTTGAATTTATTTAAAAATAAAATTTAATATATTTAAATGGTTTTATTTTGAATTGAATAGAAGGGGCAAATGGGGACGGTATGGCCATTGTCTATTCCCTTGTGACTTTTGATAGAGAAGTACAAAAGGAGTATATGGTACCCATAGTGATCAAAGACAATGGTAATCCGTCAATGACGGGGACCAGTACTTTAGTTGTCATCATCGGAGATGAAAATGACAATCGAATGCTTTTCGGAAGCATGGACATCTTTGTCTACAATTTCAAAGGTGGGTAACCTGTGGAAATTTTTTTTATAACAGAAAAATACCTGGTCGAGACATACGGTTAAATTGATTTTTATGGATCTTTTCAGGTGATGTTGTTCAAGCAACAGACGTTGGTCGAGTTTTTGTTCAGGATTTGGATGATTGGGATTTACCAGACAAAACCTTTTTCTGGGACGATAACAAAGAACATCCCAACTTTCGCCTTAATCGTGACACTGGCATGATAACAATGCTGCCAGGCACACGTACGGGTCGCTATCAACTGTATTTTGTCGTCTACGATCGCAAACACACACAAGAAGTTAGAGCTAATGTGTCAATCACTGTGCAAGAAATTCCTTTAGAGGCTGTTATGAATTCCGGATCGATTCGATTGGCTGGAATCAGCGATGAGGATTTTATTCGGATTTGGGATTATAAGGTTGGATATGTCTGCAATTGTAATCAATTTTTATTTACGTGGAAGTTGTTTCTGTTGATGGGGATTTTATAAATTAAATTTCGAAAATTATTTTTTTAAGATTTTAAAATTAATGGTATGAATAATAGTAAAGAATTATTATCAGACTTGCATTTATCTTACATAAATTATTCATTTATAAAAAATTTCTCCATAAATTTTGATTTGGGTTTGAAACAGGATGTAGTTTCACAAAAGCAACTTTTTCAAGTTGAAGATTGAGTGCGAATGTCTTTAAACAATTGAAATTCATAAGGCATTTTTCAAAATAAATGATATGCTTTTAGAAAAAAATGAGCTGAAATATTTTAATTTGTAATTTTTCAGGAAAACCAAGTGATAAAAAGCAAATACGAGAAATTTAGAGAAAAGATTGCTGAATTGATGAGTGTTTCCAAGGAAAATGTTGACGTCTTTACCGTTATGATGAAGCAAGACAGACCGCCAATTACGGATGTGAGATTTTCCGTTCACGGCTCACCATATTTGAAAGCTTCAAAATTAGATGGTTTGGTGGCTCAACACCGAGAAGAAGTAATAAAGTGCAATAATTTTAAAAGTTTTAAATTGAAAATTTTTATTATACTAAAAATAGATTGAAGCTGAAGTTGGCATCAATATCACAATGGTTGGTATTGACGAATGCATGATCGAACATCAAGAATGCGAGGACAGTTGTAGTAATGAATTAAGGGTTTCACCACAACCTTACATGGTGAATTCGAATAAAACTGCATTGGTTGGCGTCAGAGCATTTGTGGTGAGAGTTTGCAAGTGCAAAGCGCGTGATTTCGAGGTTCGAGAAAATTGTCACACCGTCGTTTGTTTCAACGGTGGAAGATGTGTTGAAAATCCTGGTGGCGTTAGGTAAACATTTTTTAATATTCTCTCGAGTCGATTTGTTAATTTTATAAATACTTTTTGTTTCAGTTGTGAGTGTCCGCGTGGATTTGATGGACCTCGGTGCCAACAAACCACACGAAGTTTCCGAGGAAATGGCTGGGCTTGGTTTAATTCGCTGGAACAATGCGAAAATTCGCATTTGAGTCTGGAGATTTTGACGAAAGAGTCGAACGGACTTATATTTTATAATGGTCCTATTGTTGATCCGGAACCTGAAGAAAGGATAATATCAGGTTTGAGAATTAATAAAAATAATTATTTTTTAATTTAAAAAATATTAATCAATGTTTGATGATATTCTTAGACTTCGTATCTTTGGAGCTCATGAATGGACGACCGCGACTTCTTATCGATTTTGGATCTGGTACATTGGAATTGAAAATTGAGAGTAAATTCTCTATTGCCGATGGGGAATGGCATCGTATTGATCTGTTTTGGAATGCTGAAGTAAGTTTTTTATAAATAAAACTATTTTTATTTTAATATTTATTTATATTGTTATGTTTTTCTACAGTTGGTTCGGATGGTAGTTGATTTTTGTAAAATGGCTTATATTGACGATCGTGAAGAAACAGCAGGACCTCCACGTTTCGACCGTTCAGAATGCGAAGCTAAAGGTACAACGCCACCATTCAATGAATTTCTAAACATCAATGCTCCACTACAACTCGGAGGAGTAGCACACGATAAAATTAAGTACAGTTGGGCTCACGAACACACGAGACTTGGATTTAGTGGTTGCATAAAAAATTTTGCTTATAACGGAGAAGTAAGAAAAATCGAATCAACAATAATTAAAGTTAATTAATAATCTTTATTTGACTTAGATGTATGATTTAGCTGGTCCAGGATATCAAAGGAACAGTGGTGGAGGATGTCCTCAAACGGAAGAACATTGCAATCCAAAGAACACTCCGAGATGTCTTCACGGAACTTGCGTGGCTTCTTTATCAGGAGCTATGTGTGAATGCAAATCGGGCTTTTTTGGTTCTCGATGCACTAGAGGTACATTCAACTTAGACTATATAAGTTGAAATACGAGAAATAAATTGTATTAATAATTTCTGATTATTTTTCACAGAAACGGATTCGTCAACGTTTGAGCCAGATAGTTATGTCAAGTACGCACTCTCGTTTGAACCGAATCAATTCGCGTCTGAAGTTCAGCTGCGTTTTCGAACACGGCGTGAACACGGTGAACTGTTTCGTATCAGCAACCAACACGATCGAGAGTACAGCATTTTGGAGATAAAGGACAAATTTTTGCGGTTCAGATATAATCTGAACAATGCACGTACCGAGGAAAGAGAACTTTGGCTGTCGGCTGTCATTGTAAATGACGGTCAGTGGCACACGGTACGAGTGGCACGTTACGGCAGTGTCGCTTACATGATGTTGGATGGTGGCGAAGGAAGGCGTTACAACGAAACGCTCGAATACGAAGGTTTACATCAGTTAATGAAGGTGGAAAAGCAAAACGTTTTTGCTGGGGGTTATGTTGAGTACAGTGGCCCTGGAATGGTCACCGTGCATAACGACTTCCACACAGGTAACTAAAAAACTTGTAATTAATTAACTTTGCATTAATTTGTGTTGATTACAGGATGCATGGATGATATTAGATATGATCAGAAGCATTTACCGCTTCCTCCCCGTGAAAATGGTACCGAAGTTGCGGCCGTCGTCGACTACAAGCACGTGCGCAGTGGTTGCCCATCAAATAATCCATGTGCAGGCTTCACTTGCCCCATGCCATTCGTTTGTGTCGACTTATGGATGTTGGCTGAGTGCAGGTAATTAAATTAATTAAATTTTATTTTATTTTTTTAACGGTCGTTTTTATGTTTTGCAAGATGTGCGTCGGGATTTGTAATGTCAGCAGACGGTAAAGACTGTGAAGACGAAGATGAATGCCGAGCTAACCCCTGCCTCAATGGAGGCATTTGTAAAAATTTACCAAACGGACAAGGCTTTTTATGCGAATGTGCACGAGGATTTGCCGGATTCACATGTGATTCGCGGCAAGAGGAACGTGTTGTTCGCTTAAGCATGGGAGCTCTGGCAGCTATTCTAGTCTGTTTGCTCATTATTTTAAGTGAGTTTTGTTCTTAAATTTTAACTTAAAAAAATTACTGAATATTTAATGAAATGAATTTTTGTCATTAGTTCTAGTGCTAGTGTTTATCGTGTACAACCGCAACCGGCGGACTCAGATGGCTAAATACATGGGCGACCCAGATGATGACGTTCGTGAAAATATTATTAACTATGACGATGAAGGCGGTGGGGAAGACGATATGAACGCGTATGATATCACACCGCTCAGGATTCCTATTGATGCTGCGGGACATCCGCTTACTGCCAAACAACAACCTGTGTTAGATAAGGGCAAAGACCCTCGCCAGGGACGAATGTGTAAGAAATTTTATTGCATTTCTAGGTTTTATATTTAATTATTGAAATATATTTTTATTTATTTTTAGTTCCTCCTGGCAGACATCCTGACGTGGGCGATTATATTAGCGAACATTTGGACAAAGCAGATCATGATATAAATTCACTACCCTTCGATGACTTGCGACCTTACGCGTACGAAGGTGGTGGAAGCACGGCCGGATCACTTAGCTCGCTCGCCTCGGGCACCGACGACCAAGAACAAGAGTTCGATTACCTGAATGGGTGGGGACCTCGTTTTTCAAAATTGGCTGATATGTACGGGCCTGTGCCAGCCGAGAATGAAGATGAGTAACACCTTAAATAGTAAACAGCGATAATTTAATGTGAATATGACGACAACGTCTTCGGTTAAACACATTCCAAGTCTTAAATACATATATGAATCTTCACTCATAATGGATACAGTCGCTGGCTTTCTGTTTGGATCCCCAACTCGAACTCATGTCAGGCAGTCGTCCAATCTCTTGACGTAGGTATTGTTGTGTGCTTAGGTGACTGAATCCCCATATTGTCAGGATGTGATTGTGCTTACTATCCTCAGGTCGACTTTTTATTACTTTATTTTTTTACATATTTTTCTTCTGTTTAAATTATCGTTAGGTGAATTTTTTAGACGATTTTAGAGCAATTTTAAGTGACTTTTTAGTTTAATTTCTTATAAACATATATTGAATCAACAGCGAATTGGAGTTATTTATATTTTATGCAGTTTTAATCTTCGATTTTTAAAACTCCCAAATTACGTGTAGTAGGAAAATTAGAGAATAATTGAGAATCACGTTTTTAATTTGTGTTCGTGCAATGACAACAGGATAAATCTGCAAAATAAAAAAATAAAAACAAAAAGTCAGAGACGAGAACATGGCCTCTTCATCTTCCATCGAGCATTCCAAAAAATGGATGCCATCCTCTTAATAAAATTATATGAAATATAAACAAATAAATTTATCCCCTTCGGATCACTTGTGCAACAGTACGACGTGCCAAGACTTATACCACGGAGCTATAATTTAAAAACTTAAAAAATTTTTTTTATTTCATACCGGTTTATAAAACTTCAGTTTGCTTCTCTTTAAGACTGCTGGAAATGGACCCTTCAACAAATAACAACTTCAGGAAAGAAAATCATCCCCATCAGGGTGTGTGAGGAGCCTGGGCCTTTCACACAGGTGCCTTTCTGTGCCCCAGGTGTCTCCTTTTCCAGCAGACGTGTGCTCGATGGGCGAAAATGTAAAAAAATCTAATGTGTTTCGTGTGTTGTTTTATTTGTCCTTGTGCTTTTTATCAGTGAACTTGTGAATTATTTTCATTCAACGAAAGCAACTATATATTTTACTGTGATTTTTATTTAACGTGTGTTTTCGACTGAGACGTCACCGATTTAAAAAGAAGTAAATTTTACGAAGATATTAAGCGTTGGACTAGAGCTGTAAAATTCGATGATGTCTTATTTAGTAGGCCACAATGAACTTTTATTATAATTTTATATTACTTTAATTATTTGTATGTTTCTGCACTTTAAAGGAAATTCACCCGTGGTGTACGTATAAAACTTCAATCAATTGCACTGATAAATCCATTTTACGTTTATCATGAGTACTCAAAAGTGGCTGCCAATAACTTGTTTCATATATAATGAAGGGATTATTATTCTTCCTGCTGTAAACCTTTGCTAAGATTTTGATGTAATAATTTAATTCTTTTTTTATAATTATTTTTTCTACTTCTATTTAATTACTAGTACATTATTTATCGTCGTTAATGTAAAAGCGTTTTATTATTCTTTTTTATTATCATATTATTACTATTATACCTTTATTACATTTTTCTTTTTGTCCTTTTATGTAATTTAATTTTTTTTTCACACCACGTTTAATATATCAGTAATAAGTAACCAATGCTCGTTTCATTTGAGCGTTGATTTTACACATTAATGCCCCTAAAACTGCCATTATTAATTACATTGAAAATGACCGTCTTTTGACGGAATAAGCTTGATGTAGATATTGCTTGTTTATATAATTTTCTGAAATTTGTAGGAGGGCAAGTAAGCAGTCACAAATAGTATACAGTTTTTAACCGAAGTTTTTCTTCGGTTATTCCCTTTAACGCAACATTATTTCAATTGATTTGCATTCCACATTTTACTTTTTAATTATAAATATACCAAAGATGTAATAATTATTTTGCATTAATTGGGTATTACATTAATGAATTCGGCATACAATAAGTAACTGGACAGAAATATTTAGTAAAGTTATTGTCCATTTACTTTTAAAATACTGATCAGAGATTGGATTATCATTTTTATTTAAAATATCTATTTCAGGGTCTAAATACAAATTTTAAATACTGAATCTGTGGTCTGGGCTTTGCTCAAAAAATTTTTTTTGAACAAAAATATCCTTAAACAAACAAGAAGTATTTGTGATAATTTAGCGCAGAAAGGAAAATTTTAGGTATCAGTTTCTATGTTGAGGGTTTCTTATAATTTAATGATAATCATTGAAAGCTGATTATTCTAGAGAGAAAAATGTAATAAAAAGCCATTATTTCTGTGGTGTAAAATCAGAAATTTTCTCTTCGAATCATTTTTTTTTTAGATCATCATTTTTAATGCTGTAATAACTTAAAAGGTGTTTAGTGTGTCCATTTCACACTTATCACTTTATATTACTCGTGGCAATTGAGGGCTTTTCCCAATTGCTATTTTAGTAATTTTAGTAATTTTTTTCATCGCTTGCCCTCCGTCGTGTAATGTGTTTTGCACTAAATCATATTGCACCAATTCAGTGTTCATTATTCGTTTTGCTACTGAAACATACAATGAGTTTTACTTTAATGTGTTTTTAAGATTTGAAAAATTAAAAAAAATAAATTTATCTGTAGGAATATGAAATATTTCCATTTTTGTATGCTCGTAGCGTTAGTAGAGATATAGATATATTTAAATTGGTCCTATGAAAGAAATTATACGAACAAATTAATAATTTAAGAGAAAAAGGTTTTTAATAATTTTATTTTACCATTATTTTTTAGTTGAACTTGTTCCGAATATTAAACTGTGATTATTATTACATTTTAATATTTTTATTATCATTATTATTAATTATTATTATTATATTAATAAAAAGAAAGTGGCTGTACGTTCATACTTTTGCTTATTAAAAAACAAAGTCTGCTTCACAAATAAAGTACTTTTAACATTATATGAATGGATCATGCGAATCATCCTATATTCAACCCACTAATCGACTTTTTTACTCGTACATTATATCTACATTCTTTTATATCTTTCGACAAATCTTGCCTTGACTGTAGCGGACGAGAAGGACTGAATGATGCATGTGTGATCAAACGGGGGAAAAAAAGGTTAAATTGTCTCGTTTCCATAATAGTCCATTACAGGATAGAATTAATCAATCATAGTCATGACACTAACAGATTTCGTATCGTGGTAGGTTGGATAGTGCGTTGACTTTAACAATAAAATTTAACTGTCAAATTGAATCAACTTTAAAAAAAATTGTGACATAAGAAATCGATCTTATGTCATAAATCATAAATCGATCTTATGTATATTTAATTTTGTTATAGAAAAATTGGGTGGAGTTTGTGATTTGAGATAAAATGTGAAAAATAAAACAAAAGTGGAGCAGACATTTTTGGGTTAGTGAAAAAATTTGATTTTTATAGTTTCTGATTTACATATTGAATTTTATATGATGCAAAAGTTTACACTTCCTCCATAATTATTTACATCATAAAATAGGAGATCGCCGAACCAATTTGCTAATGGCCGGCAAAAAGGCTGACGAGCGTGAAAATTAATTTCCGAAAAGTGATGAATTCAATTTGGGTTGTGGTGGCCACGGTATCAGAGTGGCCTAATTTTATGTGGATTTGACTCGACAACTTTGATTACACGAAAACACGTTGTGAGACGAGGCAGATTAGCGGCGACACCCGTCCCACTGGACTCGCTGTATTCAGGCAAAATAAATGAGGTTCAGAGGGAGCATCTATCGCTCTCGTTTAAATAGAAATACAACATTCATGACGATATTACGTGATGGATAAAACCAAATATTTCATTGGATAAAATCACATCTTTAACAACACACACACACTTCTAAGTTAACTTTTTCTAGCAGATGGGAGGGTTCAGATTAGAGGCTTTGCAAAGTCTTTGTGTTTGCCCTGTGTCAGCTGCCAGAAAAGGGAAAATCAATGGTGTTGCACCGAGAAATAGGTAATCCCTTTTTGTCCTGCAGGGACGAGATATACTTTTCATGAGCCTAACTTGCATGAGCTCAAACGTCAAAGCTGTTTTTGATGCTTAAAATGTATAAACAGGAACGAGTTAAGGTCAATGCATTAATAAGTTATCATATGCACAGCAGTAACACTTTGCAATTAATTTTTTAAAGTTGGCAAACATTTTTTTTACCTGATGTTGTCATTCGACACTTCGGTGAGTCACAAAATCTACATCACAAATGAAGACTAATGAGACATTTTAAAGGCTTAGAATTTTTATTTTACTTAATTAAATAATTAAACCTGCATTTGCAAGAAAAAGAATCGAAGTTTATTATAGTTTTAATGAACCAGAACCTGCTTCTCTTTGCTTGAAAAAAAATATAAAAAGTCATTTCCTGTACTAAATGCAAAGTCGGTTTTTTAGTTGTTTTGTGGGCGTCTTATTTGTCTTTTAGATACGAAATAGAGAGAGAAACCAATCGATGGCGGCATTTTTCAATCCTTTCCGATGGAACTGTTAATGTGCAGAGGCAATTAGACAGAGAACCGGGGGAGGGGGGGGGGGGGGAAGAAGATAAACACATTGTACATATTAGCAATTGATGATTGACTGATGGTACAATAACAGTAAAGGATATGCTATGCAATAAAATTGCAGAAATTTTGGGAACGGAATATTTAGAAATATTTCCAGTTATGAAATTCAATCGACCCGGAATGTTAGACGTCCGATTTGCTGCTAGTGGAAGTGAGTATATTATAAACTGGAAAAAATAATGGTTTATTGAATCAGCGTGGTAACGAAGTAAGTTAAATGTTTTTATTAAATTCAAATTGTATTATATAAATTTTAACTTTTAGATTGAAAATGAGTTCTGGATTGAAATCGAAATGATAGGTATCGATGAATGCCTTTACGAATTCGTAAACTGCAAAAGCAGCTGCACCAACAAACTTGTCATTCAGGATAAACCATACGTTGTCAGTTCAAAGAACACTTTTATCAAAAAGGTATAAATTTGTAAATTTTATTAGAATTATTTAGAAAATATATTTTTTTAAGGTTGCATGAACGATGTACGCTTTGAAAGAATTAAGTACCATCTTCCAATGCCATCAGCGGAATTTGAATCTCACTATACAGGCGTTGAAAAGTACTCAAATATCGAGTCTGGTTACGATCCTAAAATGTACAGTATCTCAATGTGATGATCTTAATGTGAACAAAATGTTTCCAAACAGAACCAAAGTCATTAAAAAGCACTTGAATTAATTTACTTTTTTTTATTCATGGTTTGGGTTTATCTTTAGTTTGATCATAGTCAACATTCCAATTTTACTTATCTTTTTTTAATATTGTTCTGTGATACTGTTATAAAAGTAAAACACATTTTCTTTAACTATCGAAATAAAAAAAAACAAAGTAAATTTATTCTACTTTTTCTGATTTTTTTAACAATTTTTGTTTAATTTTTTTAAATATTTCCATTCCTTTCGTTTTTATTCTAACAACCATATTCTGCTTTGGCGTTCCGATTTGTAATCTGTAATAAAAATTATTTATATTGACAATTTTCATTATAATAACAAATTACCTTTTCGTTGTTAAATTATGGATAGGTCCAAATGCAATGGCCACAACTGTACACGTCAAACAAATCACATTATACGGCATACTAAAATCTGGTGTCGGGAGTGACACCAATAATTGTTCAGAATGTATTCGTACAAAGTAGAGAGACTGCGAATTATTTAAACTGCTCCAAATAGTACTATCTTGTGGACCAAAGGAAGAATAATTTTTGGCTGAGTCTAATTGTGTTGAAAGAATGGCTGATCCAATGTAAAAACCGTGATTGGCATCGGGTGGATATTCAGTCCATTTTAACATTGCACGTTCAAATTCAAAACTGAGATATGTAATTGAATTAGCGGGCAGAATAAATATCACTTCGAGCAACGATGGTAGTTGACGATCCCGAGAAGGAATGTAGTGAATGTGAACTAAAAAATGGTTAAAATTAATTTCATACATTGCTGATTGTCATTGTTCAGGTTTTACTTGGTTTGATATCTTTCTGGTTGTTTTTAATTTTTATAGTGTGTAAATATATTCGGAAATACCAAGGAATTAATTCCATATAAATAACTGTTTGTTCTTTTTTATATTGAGAATTATGAATTTGAGTCCTTATACCTCCAGCTTCCTGACCATAACCTAAAAGTAAAAATCTATTCGAGTAAACAACGGATCGCTGTTATGATAATTTTAGTAACAACCTGTGATGTATCGCTGCGTATACAATGGTGGTGAAGATACAACGGAATACACTATAGTGGAATTGTAATTGCAACTTAATTGTAAGGGTTGATCGAATGACAATTGCTTCAAATCATAAACCGCAGTAGATTTCTTTTCGCCACTTCTAAATGATGTTACGACTTCGCTCGGTGTAGGAGACAGATAAAATGTTCCTTGGCTCTGCATAAAATTTAAATGCAATATTTTACGTATTTAAAAACTGAGCCATACTTACATTGTTACTTGAAACATCAACGTATATTTTGCTACTTAATGCCATAGGACAACGGTCCGTTAGATCAAGGCCAAATAGTCTACTAAATGACCAATCTATATTTTCATAATATTATAAATGTTTAAAATTCAAAATTTCGTTATTTTAGGTTATATACTTTACCTTGTTTTCCTTTAATCCCATGGCTTGTTTCGTAAACCAAACTCACGGTTTGTGTCATTTCTAAGCTCATTGTTTTACATTTTGAATCCTTGTAAATCAAGCAAAATATACTTTAAGGCACCAATAATAATTTATAAAGAATAATCATTTACTTGACATTTTGGGCGAACATGAACTGCGAGCGAGTGATAATTGGTGTTGAATAAACGAGCAGAATTTAATAATTTGGTTAGACCAGCCTTTTGAATTAAACAAATTAAGTAATAAACATTTAAAAACTAAATTCTAGCATTATTACTTTGGATCCGCATGGAAGTAATTTTTTCCATGGAGTTAAATTTTCGGTGCAAACAATTTCACGCGGTAAAGATGAATACCGTAAATAAAAAGATCCGTTTGACGCATAACTTTCTGATGCCACACCTCTTGGTCTAAACGAAAATTGCGGATTGACACTATTAGATCTATCGATGAAATTCAGAGAAGCGCAGAATAAACCGGATAAAGAATGCGTGAGATCTGACCAACTTCTATTTACACTAAAAAATAATAAAATATTTATCGATTTTAAGTCCACATAGTCTAAATATACGATTTTTTTACTCCGGTGTCCAGTCATGAAACCAGGCCCACAATTCTACTCCGGGCGGAGCATCTTCAAATGGATAACCCCAATGCCTATGTTTCCATAGCCCCTGCGTTAGGCTTAGATGAAGTTCTCGCACGTTGTATTCCGACAAAATTTCTCCTACAGATTTTGGAAACAAATGGTAATGGTGATCTAAAGATAAGAAAGTCATCAACAAATTTTTATATTATAAGATTTAAATTTACTAACTAAACTCACTTTGCTCTTGACTTAATGGATTTTCATTCCTTACTACAGTAAATTGAAAGTGAGAATATACAAAACCGTTAGTTAATGGTTTAATGTACAGTTCTTCTGTAAATTCATCTTCACAACGTGTTTCGGAAAATAAAACTAAAATAAATAACATAAAAGCAGACGAGCTTCGAAAAAGCGCCATTCTTCTGACCATACGTAACAAATACAACTACGGTGGCTTACGGCGCACCTGAGAATTAGTAAGAAGTATTTAATTTTAAAATTAATTTAAGTTAAAAGCAACATTGATCGAGCGTATTAAGAATTTATGTATTTTAATAATATCTAGTTTAATTTTAATTTTAATTTTAATTTTAATTTTTGTTTTATTGTTTTTTTCTACTCACTTTGGGGAGGCTATTTCATTTGGATTTTGATAAGACCAGCGCGAAGCTCGAGCACATGGACAATGGATTTAGCGTTATTTCAAAACTTTACACTTATCCAATTCATGAATAATTCAGTGGTTACTAATATATTATACTTATATTAAGGTATGTTTAAATTGTTCAGGGTGATTTCAAGCGATAGTGAATATAGTAATTATGACAATGCATTGCAAAGGCCAGCTTATCTTGTTTTTGTTTGTTTACTCTTGAACGAATCGGTAGTGATTCGGTTAGGGTTTTATTATTCACAATTTCCATGGTGATAGTGATGAAACATTTTTACTATTTCAGTACAGCATGTGTGTATGTATTGAAGTAGAAGGAATAAGTCATGAAAGCAGAAGAAAAAGAAGAAGATGGTAAATCACGGTTGGAAAACATCAAGAATGAAGCGCCCAAAATTAATCCACCGCTAAAGAGACCAAAAAGAAACATTATGCAAAAAAATTTTGTATGTTATTTAAAGCTTTTTCTTGATTTATAAAATGCAAAATTATGTCTACATTTAAGGAATACAATAATGGGCTTCTATGGCGTGAGGAAAAGGATTTGAAAAGGGCTTTGTATGCATCATTGCAAGAAAATAAGAGAAATGGTAATGCTGAGTTGAATTCAACATGCACAGTCACTACTAAACGATCTAAAAAACTTCGTAATGGACATCTGTCGGACGAAAGCTCTAATTGTAGTCTTAAAAGGTAAAGCAACATTTCTGTTTAATTATAGTTTTTTTTATTAACGAATTTCTGTTACAGAACCAAAGTTCATGCTCAGAGAAAATTTGCACAAGGTTCGAATCCAAATAGTCCTGCACCTACTCCTGTCAAATTTAGAAATAATTCATCTTGTGCGCATGATTTGCTACCCTCTCAGAGACCAAAAACCGAAGATTTTCTTACTTTTCTTTGTCTGAGAGGTATGTTTGTAATTAACAAATTTGTATAAGAAATTAAACATTCACATTTTAGGAACGTCTGTATTACCTCCTGCTTTGGATTTTTTTAAAATTGCAACTAAAAATGATTTGATTTGTGATAGTCGATGCAATAGTCCCATTTCGTTTGATGTAGCGGAGAAACAAAAACCTTGTTTTAGGCACAATACACGTAATCATTTTCATACCTTTATTCTTAGAGCAAGCTATAATTTGAATTTTATTTTAAGACTTAAAATCAAATAATAAAAATGGAAAATTGCCTAAGACATCTAAAAATGGGTTAAAGATTAAAGATGCCGAAAATGTAATAAGTCAAGTTGAAAAAACTACGGATTTGAAACCGGAGAAATTAAAAGTAATATGTTCAATTTTTATTTAATAAATATTAATTAAGAATATTTTAATTTAACAGGACCAAGTTATCGACGGTAGAAAATCTGCAGATTTGAATGGGCCATCGGTGACAAGTCGAGGAAAAGATGTTTGTCCCGTACATGCTCTTAAACAAAAATACAAAAAGCAGCGATTGGAAAAGCAACAAAAGGCTCTTGCAAAGGCAAAGAAAATGCTCGATGCTAATTTAGGATCTAAAAAAGATAAAACTAAAAGTAAAAAAGATGCAAAATCGACTGATACTGACATTCAGAAAATACAAAAAGAAGAGAAAGGTCTTGGGAAAGAAACAAAAAAGAAAAAGTCAAAGACTGAACTTTCGGCCGAGAACAAAAAACCGAACAAAGTGTGTTCACCTGTAGATAACAAATTAAATATTGTCAAAAAAGCTGAACCAAAGAGGCCAGTTACTAGGAATTCGAGTATGATGACTCGATCTTTGAAAGAGGAATTGGATAGAGCTGCATTTGAAGCGTCTAAACGCGCTTCTGAAGATGGCAGCAAAAGAGATAAACGCAAAGTTCCAGTTAAAGTGGAACCGAGACGCAGTTTAAGAGAAACGAAGCCGAGAAGAAATTTTCTTCGACTGTCGGATTTTTCATCGGGAGATGATGAACCTTTGTTGAAGAAACCTAAGTCTAGTCGTGCTTCTACTTCATCGATAGCATCGGACGATTCTTGGTCAATCGCTAAAAGCAAGAAACGTCCAACAACTTCAAAGAAAGCTGAAGGAAAAGGACGGAATTTACGCTCAACCAAAAAAGATGTATCTGTTCGTAAGATGAAACCTAAGATGAAGGCAATCGCAGTTACCGAAGAAGAAAAACCGGTTGAACGTACAGCGAGTGGCAGACCAAGTCGTAAAACTAAACAGGCAGCTACCGTTTATCTGGAGTTATTGGGAAAGAAATTAATGTCGTCTGACTTTTTTGATGATGATGACGACGACGATGATGACGACGACGACGACGACGATGATGAGGATGATGAAATCGTCAAAATTATTGAAAAAGTGAAAAATAAAGCTAAGAAAAAAGCTATTAAGGAGAAAGTTGTGAAAAGTGACCTAAAATTACCTCCAAAAAGAACTTCCAGAGGTAGAAAAACTCAAAAAGAAATTGAATGGAAAGAGAGTTCTACGAGTGACTCAGATTTATCATCTTCGACTACCGAGAGTGATTCTTCGTCTGATTACAGTTATCGGAGACCAGCACAGAGTAATCAACGCAAAAAGGAAATAATGGAAGCTAAAAAAAATAAATCGCAAGTTCCTAAATCAGAAATTAAAAAAGAAGCCAATAGTTCTAAACAGATTACTAAGAAAGTCACAAAACACACGAAACGAAGCTCTGTTGTAAAATCCACTAAAACCATTGTGAATGACAATATTCGTTATGAAATCCCTTTGGGTTTGGACGATCACTGTAATTATACGAAGAAGCCACCACCTTTTACATGCAAACCAGTAAATGCAAAAAATACTAAAGAATCAAAACGAAAAGTAAACGAGAAAAGAAAGTTTTCACCCGTTAAGGAAGACGACTCAACTTTAAGTTTAGATAAAAGTAGTGTCAGTTCAACTCGTGATAAAAGTCGTAGATCAATTTTTGATTCCACTGAAAGCATATCTGAAATGCTGAATGATTCTTATTCGGAAATGCCCGAGTTAGACGACGGAAGCGTACATGTTGGTGAAAGTACTTCTATAGCTGTCAAAGATAATATAACAAGTAACTCTGTGGCTATACAAGTAAATCTTGTCGATGATATATCCGACTTTGAAGACGAAATGATTGATTTTGATGGTTCTGATTTTGGAAGTGAAAGCAGTTTGTCTCTTGAGAGGATTTTAACGCCGCCATATTTTAGTGAAGGTTTTGCCGGCACTTCTAGGGGACGACTCGATTCTCTTTTGTGTCCAGCTAACCAACCTGTCGATAATTCGAAAACTGTCAAATCTACGAGATCTTGCGATGGGTCTTTACCTGTAAAATGCCCATCTCCGAGTATTTTATTGACACCTAAAAGCAAAACTAAAATTTCGCCTGTTAAACAAGAGCCAAATAAAATTGAACCTGTTCAACCTAAAAGGTAAGCGAAATTTGTTAAAAATATTTCTGGTTACGTTTGAAATAATATATTCATTATGGTGTGGGTTTTAATTATGAATCTAATTTTTTTACGGTAATTTATAATTTGTTTATGATACGTTAAAATAGTATCAATTGCAATGATAAGTTGGGAAAAAATTAATGAAGAAAAAAAACTTAAATAAGCATTATATTTGTTTATGTTCATTTAATTATTTACTTTAGACGAGGACGTCCACCTGGTTCAACTAAAGCTATTAAAAGTGAACCTGTGCAGCCCAAACAAGTTATAAATACAGCTGTTGTTGATGAACCTGGTGTTTTATTACTCGAAGCACCAACATTCACTCCTACAGAGGAGGAGTTCCAAGATCCTATTGAATACATTGAAAAAATTCGTTCTGAGGCCGAAAAATATGGCATTTGTAAGATTATTCCACCCGCACCATTTAAAGTAAATATGATAGGAAATCAAAATTTGCTTTATGATTTTTAAAAATTCTAATAAATTTTAATGCAATTCAAGAAGTAAAAATCTTTTGTAGATTTTGCAACTATGAATTTAGCCAATATCCGAAAGTGCTAGAACTCTTTCACAAGCTAAACAACATCAACGATCTATTCTGTAACATAATCACATTAATCTGTAAGGTGGATAATTAGATATCACTTATTTGCTGTAATTGACGTAAACCTTTAAGCAGCTCACTAGGTCTTTATTGCTATTTTCTTGAATTATGAATTTTGTGAAATCATAGAACAGATTTTTTTGTTTATTTACTTTATTGTTTATTACTATTAATTGTTATTATATTTTTAATCAGCCTGAGTGCAAGATAAATGATGACATGAGGTTTTCTGCTCACAACCAGTACATTCATAAAATGTTTCACAGGTTGGTGTTTTATTGTAATTTAGCAGTGGTTACATTTTTAAAGGTTTTTAAATTCGCATAAGTTTTAGTATTTTTTGATTTTTTAGGGATAAATGGATGAAATAAATTATTTTGCTGAAAAAATAATTTTGTAATTTATTTTATAGGAGTGGTCCTAATGTACTTCGTATGGCAAGCATACGACGCCATTTGGAATCACAAGGTGGAAATTTGGATCAAGTTCCTCTTGTAAGCTTTAATGCAAAAATTTTTGCAAGTTCAGTGAGAAATTATTGTATTTAGATTGGAGGTATGGAACTCGATCTTCCCAAATTGTACCAAATAGTTGAAAAGCATGGTGGAATTAAGGAAGTGATTGAAAAGAAGAAATGGCAAAAAATTGCTGATACTATGAAGATACCAAAATCAGTAAATAATAGTTACATAATTGTGATTTGTTTAATTAATCGATCATTTGTTGCTGATAGGCTCAAGATAGGATTACAAAGTTGTACGATGCTTACTGCAAATACTTATTATCATACAGTATGTTAACTAAAGATGAAAGACAAAAATTGGAACACCAAGTTCATTTAGAAAGGCAGCGTAAAAAAAATAAGGGCCATCCTGACATTGATGATTGTGTTACAAAGGTTCTACGTGACATTGGAGTTGGATAAACAGTATTAATCTTAAAATTTTTCTCTAATTTAAGGGACGATCCATGTCTTTGAGCTGCTTTTACCGCATTGCGCGCAACACGATGGCAATGTGGTTCAAGCAGGAGCCCCAACCTGATGAAGTTGAGGTGAATTTTTTTTTTAAGGAATTAAAATTGTTTACACATTTTATATTATTGATACTACTATAATGAATTTATTTTTATAAATACAGAATGAATATTGGAAATTAGTAACTGAGAAACATGACCATACTTGTGTACATGCTGGAAATATTGATAGCAGTGTTTATGGCTACGGATTTACTTGCAATAAAAACAGTACATTTTCACGGTAATTAGAATGCATGAAAAAAAACTAGAAGAAATGGGTTTATTAATTTATTACTTTTTAGTCATCCTTGGAATTTGAAGGTTTTAACAAACAATTCTGGCACTGTTTTACGAAGCATGGGACCAATAATGGGTGTGTTAAATAGCCGTTTATTATCAGTGTTATGAGCATTGCCGACAGAAGTTATTCTCACTATAATTATACAATGCACATGGCTAGATAGAAAATTTTAAAGAATCATAGCATAATTATAGATTATAATGGAAATAACACTTATTAGTTTGAAACAGAAAAACTACTTTAAGGGGCGATCGATTTCTTTAAAAAATTTTAGCAAACAGAAGTAACAAAATTTACAAAACTATTATTTGTAAATTTTTTACTAAATGCTAAATAAAAATAATCAGCTGTGGAATTCATGAAAGAAGAAAAAAATTTATTAAGAAAATTTTTGTAAAATATAAAGTTAATAAGAAATCTTTATAAGAAAATTCTTTTACTTAAGTTATTTTCTCAAATATCTTAAGACTATAGTTCTTCATAATAAACAAATACCGATAAGTTTGAGGTGCGTGCACTAGATTTTGTATAATGCAACAACTATTTGTTGAAAACAGTAATGATATTAATTTTATGTACAATATGTTAATGTCAATGCTTGTAATAGTTAGGACATTGAAATTATTTAAATATTGCCTTGATCGAGTTTTTGTTTGTTTTAAAGGTGTAACAATTCCTACATTACATGTTGGAATGTTGTTTACAACTGGATGCTGGTATCGGGATCCACATTGTTTACCATGGATTGAATATCTGCATGCTGGAGCGAGCAAAATATGGTAACGTAAAGGGGAAATATTTAGCAGAAAGTAGTTGTACTAATTTTTAATCGACTTTTAGGTATGGTGTCCCTGCAAGTCACAGTCAACAATTCCGAAATGCTATGAAAAAGGTTGTACCGGAATTTGTAACCAACAATCCCATATGGCTACCATCTGACACAGCCATGGTATGTGAATGCTACTCAATAAAATTGATGAAGTTTTAATAAAACGATAATGAAAACGAATATAATATTTTTTCCAGGTTCCGCCTTCTCAGTTAATTGCAAATGGAGCGTCTTTATTTCGTTTGAAACAAGAGAGCGGTCAATTTGTCCTCGTATTTCCTAGGGCTTTTACCAGTACCATTTGCTGTGGTTATACAGTATCAGAGTCGGTATACTTTGCACATCGCGAGTGGTTAGAAAAGGCAGAAGATGCATTTAATGTAAGAACGAAATAATTATAAAGTTGGAAGACGAAATCATTTACAAAAAGTATTTTCAATTTAGGAGATTCGTGCCAGTTGCGAACCACCTGTATTTTCACTGGAACGACTTTTGTTTTGCATAGCATTAGATAATAGAAGTCAAACAGATGTATTGCAACTTATTCAGCCTCTCATGGAAGAGATTAGGCAGAATGAACTGACTTTAAGAAAATCACTTTTTGATCTTGGTCTGAAAACATCTGAATATTTGCGGTCAGACGGTCGAGACATGAAGCGAAGACAAACTCGAAATCCAGAAGAAGATGAGGAATACGAATGCGATGTTTGCCGAGCAAACTGCTATGTCTCCATGGTAAATAATCTTATAAATATCATGATTGTGAATAGGTGTAATTAATTTCAAATGTTTATTAGGTGGTGAATGCAGATGACGATATTGTTTACTGCCTCAAACATGCGTTAGAACATTTTCAGAAAAAGAAGAGAGATCTGAAATATTTTAAATTATTGTACAGTTATGATCAGGTAACAAATTTTTTAAATGTTAATTCGATTTTTATTTTACCGGTTTTCTCTTTTCAGACTGAATTAAACGAATTAGTTGATAAATTAGAAGATAAATTGGGCACAAATAACCAAAAGAAAAGTAACAAAAAATCTCCCAAGAAAAAATAACAACAAAAGGTCATATTTTCATGCTAAAATAGTATTATTAATACAATCTAAAGTATAGATTAATATTGAATAAAATTTAACAATTTAAAAATAAATAATTGTTAAAGCACAATTTAAGGCTGTGATAATAACTAATGTCCAAGTTTTAGCTTTTTATTAATTATTGAGCACATTTTTAAGTTGCTAGAATTTAGATTTCACAATCGAGCAATAAAATCGACTTAATATTAATTTAATAACTGAAATGTAAAAATTATATATCGGTATCTTTTTTTTGGTTAAACTGCATTTTTAAAAATCATCAGGTTTATGATAATTAAAGATGTATTAAGCGGCCACTGAATAATTTATAATCTACTTGTAAGATTTCTTATGCATAATGTGTGCATTTTGTACTTTATATAGTTCGTTTTTTGGCATTTAAATTTCATTTGGTTTTAAATAAATGTTCTTTAGTTATTTTGTGTATTTTATGTTAAAAATAGTAACTTATTGTTTATTTCATATAAATGATTTTACATTTTTAAATAAAAAAAATGTAGAAATTTCACTTTTTATAAGACTACTGCTGCCATCAAAAAACGACTTATATTTTCACTATTTTTAACAAATCAATCCCAAAAATGAACCTACCTCACATGATTTTTTTTTTTAAATTTGTTTTTGGCTGAAATAAATGTAAAGATAATGCTTAGTACGTGTCGAGTCTCGTTACAATTGTTACATTGTATGGGTATTGTTGCAATACACTATTCGTCTTGGATCGAAATAATTTTTGTGTTCGTTCTGCTGATTTCCGACGGGAAGCCAATTATGTCTGCAAGGCAGAAAATAATGGCTCTTGTGCGTGAAATAATGGAAAAAATGAATGTTCAAATGAAACAACGAGTTGCAGTGGAGTCGACTAAAGTAGCCGACATGGCGGAGAAATACGAACTGGAAGAGCCAAAGCCAGAGACAAAGCCAGAGACAAAACCGGAACCCAAACCCGTAAACAAGGATTCATTTTTTTACCGGTATCCAGTTTTAAGGGGCATGAGCATTTATGCCATCATTTATCCCATTGCCAGCTTAATGCAACAATATGCATCAGGTTCCGAAAATATAAACTGGATGGAATGTTTTCATTTTGCATTATTTGGTGGACTTTGGTTGGCACCAACCATGTATTATTGGTATCAGTTTGCCGAATGGGTATATCCAGGTGAAACCATGGCAGCTACCCTTAAGAGAGCCGTTCTGGAGCAAGTTGTGTACTCTCCGTTCCAGATTGTCACTTTCTTTTATGGTATGCTGGAATGAATTGTAAGTTTTAGTCACCTGGCCGTTGTAATACTAACTAATTCGCTTTTCGGCTTTTTATGTAGGTATGGGATTAATTCAAGGTCAGACAGTAGCAGAAGTTAGCAAAGAAATTGAAGATAAATTTTGGCCCACTTACAAGGTCGGATGGGTTTATTGGCCCACAATCCAAGTAATTGACTTTTTTGCTAATCGAAGAAAAGATAGTTTGCCCATTTTGGCACAACTTGTTCCTTTAATCGCTCCAATGGCTGCTTTCTGGTGGGGTTATTATTTGAGTCAAATGAAAAATGAAGTAAGCGTTTAAATACTCAATAAGCAAAATGTATCTTAATTTTGATTGCATTTTTAGGTTGTGCCGCCTTGCCCTCGACCTGAAGATTTGGAAAGAGAATTAAATCAAAAGAGACGGCCTTTATGAATAAAAACATTTTAGAAATATATGGGGAAAATTAATAAAATTATTTAATAGCGAAGCAATTACATAACTAAAATATGTACATTACAAATGGATGTTTTCACGACGGTCATCTAAGTTTGAAATTGCTTTGAAAGTAATGTTGAAACTAAGTAGAAAAAAAATATGTAAATTGTGATAATGTCTACCTGTACTTTTTGAAAATAAATAGAATTTTCAGGTATTTCTAGTTTTATAGTTTTATTTAAAATACAATAAATTTTAAAAATAATTATCCATGTTTCTGCAAAATTTTTAAAATTTATGTGTTTCTTATTGGATGAATAAAATTAGTAATGTTTAAATTTGTGCTTTCAATTAAACCATAAAATTACGATTGAGACTTATTTTACTCATTTAATGATGCATGCATTTTTCCCATAGACAGTGGCGACATCTAGTTTTTCAAAAACTCATCAATTTCTACAATTCGATGTGAC
>JAQFZU010000169.1:0-41648 GCA_034696185.1 Henia vesuviana | reverse complement strand
TTTTGGTTTTTTAGGGCTTTTAAGGAAATGAAAAAAAAAATTAAATTAAATTTTTTTTTTAATTTTTAAAAGTTTTGAAAATTATTTTGATTTTATTGTTTGAAGTTGAAAGGTTTTTTTTTAATTTATTTTTATAATTTTTTTTTTTTTTTTTTTAGTTTTACTTTACTTTTGTTGTTTTTCCCTTTTTTGGCTTTTTTATAGTCGCATTGAAAGAGTTAATGAGTTGTTTTCCCTTATTTTGTTTATTTGCTTTAGATTTAATTGCGATTTGAGGTTTTTAAAAACAAACTGAGTTTTTCTTAGATCCACCAATTATTAACTTTAACCCAAATCCTCCCATAAATAGAATTATTTTTAAAAAAATATAAAACATTTAAAAATCCATAAATAAACGAGGAAATAAATCAATTGAAGCATAAAATAATAAGGAAAAAAAAAATATCCCATAATCAATTCATAACAGAAAATTATGACACTTATTTTTAAATTTATTATTTTAATTTTTAAAAATAATTTTCCAATTTTAAAATTATAAAAATAATTATTTTAAAAAATATTTTAGAAATTGACTTACAACAAGCTGCAAAGCAACGACGGGTGCGCGAGTTGAGTAAACCAGCGTTCATCTGACACGAGATTCAACAACCCACTTCGACACGAGCGCCGCCGACCCCGTCAACATCACGTACAATCAACTCTTTGAACCAAACGGGAAATTAACCCTTTCATTTTGCATCTTTTCAATTCCCCATCTTTAATTATTTCTTTTTTTTTTTAAAAAAAAGGGTTAAACTAAATATAACTTGAAATAAACGGATCCCTTAGTCATCAATCAAATAGTTAGAAACCGCACGCATGCGCATTTTCATCATTTTTCCGTTTGATCTAACTTCGACACTCGTTATAACAAACTCAATGTAATCCTATGGGAATTTGTTCGTTATAACGAGGAATTAAATACTACTTGCAAAATTGAGCGATTTTCTGGCCAATCAGGCAGGTACCTGGCAGGTGAAGAGGAAAAAAGTTTTCTTCCACTTAGAAATTGTAATTGAGTCAACTCAGTTACCATAGCAACACGCGAAATTGATTCGAAATGAAAGTTATTAATGATAAACACCTCGACGACTTGATATTCCTTACGGTGTCACAAACGATCATTCATTCGGTAAAATAAAATGCAAATAAAAATTTATTCTAATTAATATAACATAAAATCGGACACAAGGTGGCGTTTTCGACCACACCCATAAATATATTTAAAAACAAAATAAAATAAAAAATTTTTTTTTATAAACTTTCAATAGGACGATGCACTTTCAATGATATTTGTTGGCCAGCGAACGACGTAGAAGTTGCTGAAATTGAATTTACATCTGTGTTCGGTAAAATTGCCTCGTCTTCATTTTCATGTGAAACACGATTTTTCCATCTACGAACTGATGCCCACGCGAAACCGGCTCCAGCTGCCATAACGAGAAATACGATGATTGCGCCGGCTGCCACAACCGGACTGTAATCGGTGGCTACAAATAATAGATAAGTATTGTATATTTTTATTTTTATTTGGATTTTATATATTTACTTTCTCGCGATTGGTAGAGAGTGTCTTCGAAGTTTCTGTCTAACATCATGTCAGCTTGCGCAGCATCCCGCACGGGGGCGCCATCTGTCAAGTTGATTCTGTGAGGAGCAAATATTGGTAAATGTTTATTGATGGATTTAATGGGATATTTACTTACAGTGTTTGCAAAGTAAACGAATCGGGTAATAGATCACAAACAAGATTGAATCGTCTGGAGGAATGAGTGATCAATGATGGACTTTCGTTGGCAATAATGACACTTTGGATGAAACGACCAACCTAAATTTGTGAAATATTTTGCTAAAGTGAATTTATGTAATTTATTGTAATTTACATGTCGACTCCCGCATAAATCGTGAGTTATGATGAATGAGTATCGAGTTCTAGGACTCCCTGCTTCGCCTTCGATATGACATCTACGGTCCACTGCACCTTCCACTTCGATTTTACCCCGAAAGTAAGGACCAGTGTCGACTAAAACTTCTGTGAACTCCGGTAAACAGCGGGAAACTCTTGCGACAACTGGAAAAAAATTTTTTTTATTTTTTGAATTTATAATTGATTTAATGATCCATTTGCGGTTTCACTTCATCTGAGTGCGTGGAAAGCCCTAAAATAGTAATGAATTGTTAATATTTAGTTTGATGGAGTTTGTAGGATGATAATTGATTCTTAAGTGCCATTTGGGTTAGTTTAAAGTGAATTATAAAAACTACTCACATCCTTTGGTCGAAACTTTTAACCAATGCCGTGGTTTTTTGGGCCATAAAAACCTTCGCTCTTCGTCATCCACCAGGGTCGTTATTAGTATTTCATATTTTGTTCCTAATTTCAGACCATCTAACATCGCCCCGAATCGCCATCCATTGCCACCAGATGGTGGTAAAAGTTTCGGCTCCGTTTCGGTTTCGTTGAAGATCCGTCTTTGGCAGTGCTGCCACTGCGTGGCTGACTCGCAATACCGGACGACGAATCGACCTCGAGGACCCAGAGGAAACCTCCAGGTGAGCAGGAAGGCGTGGTAGTCTGCCACAGCTTGCAGGTCCTCCACCTCTAAATCAATTGAATGGGAAGGAAGGGAAAATGACAAAGGAATATCCTTTTACATGTGACTCACCTGGGCTTGGCAGTGAAGCATCACAGTACTGATGGACTGATAGAGAAAGTGTGATAATGAGGCTAAAACTAAAAATCAATTTTTCTGGGAATAAATAAAAATAAAAATAAAAAAATAAAATCAGTGAAAAACAATATAATAAATCATAGAAAAGCAGCAATAAAAAAGTCGAACACAACAAACATCTTATTCCAAGACATTTTTCACTATTGAAATCTTCAATATGATCCACACCACTTTAAATTTATCTTAACACCACAAACAAACCAAATGTATACAACTACCACATATAAAAATCCCCATTGCTCTTGCGCCAATAAAAACCCCTTCCACGAGCGCAAAACTACGGATGAGTACGATCTAAGCAGCCATAACTGATTTTATTCCCTTCTATGTCCAATGTGGACGCTTAAAGGTGACTGCAGAATTATCCCCTATGACTTAAGTTATTTAATTGGTTCAACTATCAATTAAGCAATTTAGGTCGAGCTATTAAAGGAATAAAAATGCACTTACCAGTTGCCATGTTTCTCAGGTACTTTGAACTGGATTCCCTCATCTCTTCTCGCCCTCATCCGGGATAAATCAATGTTGTTGTTTAGCCAGGCGAACGTCCTGTTGTACAAATTGTAGTTTATTTTTTTTATTTATTTGCAATAACTAAGTCACTGTGAGTAAATATGATTTTGAATATTTTTTTTTATTTGTTTTGGTTTAGATGATAACAACGAGAGAAAAAAGACATTTGTACAGTTTTACAATGTAAATATTTGGCAGAGATTTTGAATTTATATAATTATTATATTTTTTTTTGGTAATTAGTTAAAAGGCACTTGATTTTTCATCCAATTTTTTCATCTTGGCTGATGTCGTGATTTGTTTGGGTTTTCTGTATTTCAAGGAGAAATGGGAAAATAATTTATAAGGAACTACTCACTACTTAGGAAAAGAAATAAATTAAAGGAAATTGAAATTTCAATGGGAAATTTGATGTTTTGAATAATTGAAATTTCAATAACAAATCGTTTAACTTTGAGGTAAATTCAAATTTAAAATCCATTATTTTTTAAAATAATAATTTAAATATATTTTTTACACAGCCTCACATGCACATTGCGTTTCCTTGCCAACAGCCGTAAGATTGTTATGGGCGTCGTGATGTCGGGAACACAAAACCAAACTCGATGCCGAATAAACGTTCAGCTTCGTCGGTGAATTACGCCTATTATTAAGCTCCGAGTCAGACAGGGCCGGCACGCGGGAATTGAGCACGTTATCTCTATCCACCAATGAATTTGCTGGCAATAGATGTTGTAAGGCGACTCGAGGGGCCACCGACTCGGTCAATGATGTCCGGCTATAAGTCGTTGCGAGCGTACGATGACTTTTCAAGTCGTTTTCTTTAGTGCAGCAAATGTAATGGTATAATGTGTGAACTAAATTCTTGTTGAAGAATAAATAAACCCATGGGTTAACGCAGCTGTTGAGACTTGCTACTAATACGAGCACTTGAAACAACACACCTGAAATGATAAAATGATAAATTGTATGTTGAAAACTTGATTAATTGTAATCATTTTAGTTGTCAATAAAATATGCTGCATAGAATTGCATTTCTTTTAATGCAAGTCAAGGTTAGTAAAATAATTCATAAAATTATTTATATAGAAGTACAAATTGTTGGTAATTTAAAGTAATGTAAGTAAAATGAAAATTTATTTATTTTTATATTCAAACTGACACCATTTTTAATCTAGGTCACTGGAATTATGCATTGCAAATTCCAAGTAGTGCACCCAACCATGGAGACTGATGATGGAAAACTAGTGACTCCATAAGTAAATTATTTAGCAATAAATAAGTTGCTCTATTTTGATGCTCAAAGTGACAGTCGATGACTGATTATGGTAATATACCGAAAGAAACAAAATTTCATGATGATCAGTTAACACAGTGTGAGTCTAAATACTAATGTGTACCATTAACTATATACAACGGAACAAATTGTGCTGTAATACTCTATCATTGGATTTTTTCTTTCTTTCTGATTTCAGTGAAGGTTATTTCTGATATGATGTTCTATCTCGACCTGAATGTCCTAAAGATGAGTGCAAAGGATGTCTATTACCTCAAGTGAGCAATGGTTTGAAAATATAAAACAAAATTTTTTTTTCATCTAAAATACAAATGTATTTGAAGTGTAAAAAATATGGGTTTAAAAAATAATATATAAAATATAAATATTGTATCTTAAAAAGAAATAGTACAATACCATAATGACTGATTTACTTTTATATTTGGAATTTTCTTTAGCATGGAAATCTATGGATTGTGTATGGGCTCACTGCAGGTGGTATGAAGGGTGAAAGAGGGTGAATACATGTGATGTCATGTCATTTTGAGAGATTTGATTGGCTCTCGTTTTTCATTAATAATTCAAATTCTAATTGATTTATCTTAAATTTTCGATTTTTTGGCAAATCTACAAAGAGAAAGCTATCGATTAGTGTATAAATTATGTGGCTCAGGTTAGATGCATTCACAGGCTCGCTGTGAGAAAAAAACGCCTTGGCTTTTAGTATATAGATGTGAAGAGCATGAGTTACGTGAATTCTTGATATTACTTCAGATTCACTTGTTTATATAAAGACAATATAATTTCATTGCTTGAATTTGAATAAATGTCATACAAAATGTCATTTTCATTTTACTATCCTTTTATGATGTCTGCTGACTTTCTACACGATCTTTTGACAGAATGGCCACTTGCATTTAAGCTGTAGCGCAGTATATAAAAATTTATATTTCTCATTTAATATACACAAATTTGTAGCATTGGATGATGATTGCCTCAATTTAAAAAAAAAATTTTTTTTATAGATTAACTCGTCAAAATACTGATTTCTTAGAAGTCATGCATAAACACAAATGTCAAACTAGATAACTAATATCCTTCCTACGGCTTAGTAGTTACAATGTTACTATTATTGTAATAATGAATGTTGATTGTGGTTATTTGTAATGATTGCTGCTATTTTGGGGTTACGACACAAAAGACGAGCACTTATAAAAAGCTCCTTCTCGACCACCGTAGAGAAAATTACCCATCAATTTATTTCTTTCAATAACGAAATTGCTTTTAAGTTTCCCAATTTGCTGGGTATTGTGTATTCAACTCGAATAATAAACTTAGGCATTAAACTGTAAGATGACGAAGGAAATTGTAAACACGCTCGACTTAATGAGCTTTGGTGACGGTAAATGTCACCACTTGTGGTTGCATTTTATCTAAGTTTCACCAAAGGCAAACCATAAACGCCTGCGAATAATCGATTAGTAATTTTTATTTTTTTTTCTTTATAGGTTAAGCCTTTGACTTGTTACTCAATAACTTGGTCAAGTTGAAGAACAAACTTCTTGGTTTCACACGCAGTTGCAGTTGCGTCATCATTCTCAATTACTCATTTTAATGGATTGTCAATGGTATTTTATTGGCAAGTCAACATCAACGTTCAGTTGATTTACAAATCTGGTTATAAGGGCCATCTGGTTGTGCCAATATGTTTAATGTAGGTTATTTATAGATATGGTATTATGTGGGGGAATCATAAATACATTGTTTATTATAGGGCTAAATTTATATATTTTGGGGCTTAAAGCGAAGAATTGCCCACGTTTTTTCCATCTTGGTTTCTTCCTTTAGTGTGGTCCTTACAGCTATCAGCACTAGTGATAAAACTGCTCTGTGGTTTTCTACAACAATCAGAGCTTTAAGTATCACCTTTACTGGATAAATTTGGTTCTGATTTAATCAATTAAATCAACTAAATGGAAAAATTAAATGTTAATATTCTAATTGGTATTTTTTTAATGTCAATAATGAAAATTGTAAACAATAAATACTCCAGAGGTATAGTACAAAGCATAGAAATATTGACAATGTGCTAGCATTCAAGGAATACTAAATTGGTTCCACTAAATTGAAGTGAACTTCATCAAGTGATCAATATTATCTTTTCTAAAGATACTGAATCTCTACAGGGTGAGTGTGAGAACAATCTTCTTATCTGCATTAATTAGATTTTTCAAAATTTTATTTTTTTGAATCAGTACCAGTGACTGAAATTGGTATTTGATGGTTGATAGCACATGAAATTAAGCAATTAGTTACTGTAAATTCAAAAAAGATAATGTTATTGGTTTTCATGGCAACTAATGGCAAAAGATGGTCTGAGATTGCAATACTTGAAGTTTGAAGCCATATAATATTGGGTGTGCATTATTTAATACTCGTATGCGCTTTCTTTGCGCTAGCACAAGCATAGGATCAATTACATATGAATTTGCATGTGCAGGTTTTTTTAAATTTGCCCTGTATTAAGGATGTATTAGGTGGTTTTTGCTATTAATATTGTGTCATGCGGATAGTGGAAAAGATTGTTTTTTGTTTATTTTTGCAACACTTGTTTTATTTATGTAATCGAAAGATAAAACCTACAATGTAAACCACTATTTTCACTATTTCCTTGTCTGGATGGCCTTAAAGATAGGATTTAGGATCAAATGTCATAGATAGATAATAATGTCATTTATAGTGAACATTGCTACTGTGCATAGCAATAGCTAAATATGTTACAATAAACAATGTATGGGCTAACAAATTAAATACTCTTTCAGCATCACAATAAATGTTACTTATTATTAATTTATAAGTAATTATAAGAAATTTCTTAATTATAACAGAGAAATTACAGCTCACCTTCCCCAAAAACTGCTTGGATGTGCTATATAATAGGTAAGTTCCGGATATTTGATTATGAATGTCAAAATATGTAATTACACCACTTTTCAAAACAAGTGTATATTTTTGTCCATTTATAGTGCCCCATGGATACTAGTAGAACTATTTTAAACCATAAAATAAACGAGTACTTTATGATCATTGATCTGATGCTCGAAACTTAAAATTCTTTGACTCTGTCATAATAATTTCACGACATCTTGGCACAACACACGAATAAATTCCAAGAGTCTAATTTCGATTCACTTTACTGTCCATCCACATTCTGAATATAATTTTTATAGAAAAAAATTTTTTTGGCAACGAAACAAAATATTTTTATCGAAAATGATAAAAAATTCGTTTCACTTTCATAACTTAATGGGTTCATGAAACCTAAACCCCTTTTACCCTGGATTAGTTAGTTGCGAGTGACACATTTTTCTTTTCCCTTCCTTCGAGCAAAGGAAACTTCTCGGATCATTATGTACGTTTAATGATGTGGGGGAGGAAAAAAATCGTTAAATTCAAGAACTTCTAAAGCATTTCAAAAATTAAACGAAAACGCTTTAATTACTAGTCAATTTTATAATTAAACTTATAAAAATTATTGATTAATTGTATATATTTTTTTTTAAATTTTACCTTTGTAAAAATCTGATTCAACGGCGTGTTCGTCGTAAGCGACCCACATCATGACGCACGTAAAAGGCATCGAGCAAAGAATGTAGCAAAGGATGACGACCACTGTTAATTTGACTGTTTTAATTTTCGCCCTGGAAATCCTTTGTAAGCCGTGACTTCGTGGATTAACTGCGTTGGTTCGCGCTGCTGAGGAAAAAAGATAAAAGAGTCATTTATTTTAAAACCTTTTGTTGATAATTATGTTTTAAGAGGAGATTTTTGCAGTTAATTAATGGTTGTGTTTGTTTTTAACAAATTTTTATTTTACAATATGAAAGTATTGAACAGTTCTAATGAATTCCATGTGATTTTAAATTAACATTATAAATTTTAGATTGAATAAATTTGAATTAATAACGAGTAGTTTGTTTAGGTAAATTAAATTAGTCTAATTTTCTAAGTTTATTTTCAGTGTACAAGTATCTTATATGTGACATTTAAAGACCGTGCGATCTGCTTTGAGTTATCCAGAATCACTGATAGGGTTTGACAGACCCAATACAGCAACCCTGCCCGAAGGCAGATGGACAGATGCGAATTGAGATTTCTGATGGTTAAAGGAACACTACTGTAATACAAATCAATTCTGCTTCGTAAATTTTATCGACGAAAGGGCTATTTTGACAAGAAATGTCTGCAGGATATTTCGATTTAGTGGCTCCTTAGTATAGAAGAAATTGCATATTATGTTGGCTTTTTCAACATAAACTGAAACGGCACTTGTTCAGTAATGACAACTATTACGCCAGTTTTCTTCGATGTAAAGGGAGGTTTTTACTGTTATGCAATATTTCTGATATTGCTACTTTAAAATTTTAAATCGACACTTGTTCATGTTAAATTGAAGACAAGTTAAAGTAAGAAACAATCAACAAGAAAGAAATAACTATTTGAAGCGAATTAAGCTGCCATTGAGACTTAACTTTGTTTCTGCTTGATTGGATTCAGGTACTACACTTTAATGGTATAATTTACTTCAATTTTATTAAAAAACATGATTTTCTCAGCAGTGTCTGCAATCTCACGATAGATCTTGCACTATCATTGTATTACCTTAACACAGAAGAAAATCGATACACTCTTAATAGGTTATGTATTACATAACAAAATTGGTTCTGGCTTCATTCAATCAACTTATTGGTAAGTAAGATTCTGTTGGCTAATTCAAAGACACTTTGAGACCCTTGAGCTTTTAGTGGTTAAAAATATCAGCTTAAACTTTTTTTTGCTTTTGGGGCTCTCATCCTTGCTGGGCTCCTAGGCTTAAAACTACTCAGCCTAATCTGCTGCTGACAAGGGAACGGCTCGAAGAAGGCAATCACCGATTTTTCTGAAATTGATGTCAAACAATTTGTTATAGGCATCAAAACTATAATTTCAAAGAAATCGGTGATTGTCTTATCTGGGCCGTTTCCTCGTGAGCACAGCCAAATTATCAATGCAGACTTATAATTGAGGATGCGGTAAAGAAAAATTGTCTTGGAATTATCGGTAAAAGCGAAATTTATAGCTTTTATTAAATCATTTATCACTTAACTACAACAATAAGTTTAATGATGCAAACAAAATTAATGGCAATAATAAATGTTGACGTGGCATTTGTTGGAGCAATTGTAAAAAAATAACACAAAATCACATGTAATTTGCCACTTGCAGCACATGTGCACTTATTCCAAGATGCACTTTGAATTCCCAAATGCATTAAAGTGGTTCCACAATTCGTAAGACCAAATTCCATAGTACTTTACCTTAAAAAAAATTCAAAAAAACCCAATTTAAACTTTAATCTAAAAAATAAAAAGGAACTAATAAAATTTCAATGTAAAATGCATTTTGCCATCAATTGATGTAAACAAATAGAAATTTGAATGCGAATTTTATGCGGGTTAAAATTTAAAAATGGAAAAACAAACACTGAATAACAAACAAGTCCATTTCCCAAAAGACCTTTCCATTACAAAATTACCCTCCAACTGCTGCAAAGACTTTCGATATACGTTAAAGCAAAGATACGACTTAATTGCATGATTAACGCAATTGGGAATGTGCAATTTTGAATTAAAGCTGAAGGAAAATATGAGAAATTTTTTTTTTAATTTTTAAAAAATTTGGAAATTAATAATCAACTTTTAATATGAAATTATTACACTCGTAGTCGTTAATTAGAATTAAAAACATATAAATTTCAATATTTAATTTAACTCAACCTTATAATAAATTCTCTTTAAACCTTCACTTCGCGCACCATTAAAATTGCTGTGTAATCGCATTACATTAAAACAGAAACCAGAAAAAATTTAATCCGAAAAACAATTTTATTGAAGGAAGGGAAAATTGTCTGAGGTCAAATGTAAGTCAAAGGACAAGGTTAATTGGTGTGAAACAGTTGAAAACAATAGCTACTGAAAGGTCTTTTTTTATCATTCGTTTGGTGTTTGTTGCAGGATGCAATTCAACCGATTTAATTGGGACCTAATTAAGTAGTGTTTTGTTGATGACGTCATTCTGTTTTTTGTGGAGGTTTTTATGGGTGATTTTAGGGAATAAAGGATTAAGTACTGTTAAATAAGATTGGAATTTTTTTTTAAGTTCATTGATGCATAAAATTCTGTTATGTTTACTGTTAAGTTCAAGTAATAAGAAAAAAAATTGTTTTTGGTTACAATAATGAACAATATAATTTGATACTAATTAGGATTTAAAATGGAAGAGTTTACTGTAATTTTTCTTTTCACACAATTCACCAGTTGATCCAGTGCATTTTATTCCGAGCTTTGATGAGACTATTAATCACTGGTAAATTAGGTTAGTTGTTCGCAACCGTTTAAGCAAACGACCTAATTAACTAAATCGTGCATTCGCGTTCAAATAAACGAAGCGAAATTGCTGACAGTTTTAGTGCACCTTGGAAAAATGTTGTAATGCTTAGATAAATTGTTGCCATGTCTACCAGCAGTAAATCATGCAGATAAGTCTTACTTGATTTCATCGTTTCATTCATTTCCACGCTATTCATCAACCCAGCAAATCAAATTGTTACGAGTTATTTAAGGGAACTTGCACACTTCCAAGTTGGAAAACAACTTTTTTATTTATTTATTTGCCAATTTAGACATTTGAAAGGACTGAGGCAACATTGATTCTAAAGTATTAGAGACTTTGTTGAAGGGTTTTATAATGTATTTCTGTAGTGTTACATGTTATAGTACAACTTATAAGTTATTTTCTTACAATGTCTTTATTTTGTTATTAACCTCATAAGTGTTAACAAATAATTGATGTGGTATTAAACTTATAATTTATTTATTTAAAGAATTGTAACTACTGTGTATCATTGGTAACCTGCTATGGCAGGCTACCAAACAGTTGCTGTGGTGTAACTTAGGTAACTTGCCATGACAGGTGTGGGAATTCTCAGAAGTTAAATGGAATATATATTGACAGCTTTGTTTTCTGCACATTTCTTTAATATTTTCAATTTCCATAAGTTATAATATCCATTATTATAAGTTACTAGATATATTTATTAATTTTAATTCTAATTTATGACGATTTAATTAAACATAGAAATTTATGGCAACTGTAAATTATTGTTAAATGTTTTAGATTTCTGGGCACTACCTGGCATTAAATGAGAAATTATTAATAAGGACATAATAAGCCCTATCTGAGATAATATTCAGCCCTGTGTAATTTTCTACCACCAAACTGGAGGAATATAATGAATTATTCATTCTTCCATTTTGTTAAAATGGTAATTCTAGTTAAGTTTGAATGCCTAAGTTTAAAATGATTTTCAATTATGCATCTTGAAAGTTTGTGATTGCAAATGCACTTTTAATCAGCTTCAATTTGCATCAAGGAGTTGACATAATGAACAATTCAATACTCAACCACTGTAAGTCTAAAACAGACTTTTAACATTAAAATATTCAAGCACTCAATTCACAAACAACTTAATACATGCAAACATAATAAAAAATCAAGAAAAATAAAAATCTCAAACTTCAAATACCTCAAAGAATAAATTATGGTCCAGCTTAAATGACCACTAAAATCCAACCATAAATCAACAAAAACAGGCAAATTTATCAATTTTAACAACAAACTCAATAAAACAGCAATAAAAGCCAACAAACAAAATAAGCAAAATTGCAATATAAAATAGAATCCAAACACACACCTTTACCTCTGCACGATCCATTCTGTTGGCCATGATTAATATCGGGTACAGCCAATCTCTCAACCACCTCTGTCGAGTCACCACGTTGAAAATCTCCTTTGGGATTATCCTTTTTGTAGCGAAAATTTCTCCAAACAGCCAAACAAATGGCCGTATACGTATACACGAGTACTAGAAGAGGCACGAAACATGTAGCCACACTATACCATGTGACATAAGCGCGTTGACCTTCTGGTGTGAAATCAACCCAACAATTGTAATCCTTGTACTGTTCCACGTAAACGTAATTGAAAAGAAAAATTTGCGGGCAGCTGAACACGATAGCTACGAGCCACGCAACATAAACCATTCCTTTAGATCTCGTTGCAGCCCAAGAGTTCAAAGGAAAACATATGGCTAAATATCGGTCGATAGCCATTGCAATCAATACGTAGGAGCTTAAATACGGGCCCAGGAGTTGGCCAAATTTGGTCACTTTGCACAGGAAATCGTTTCCCCTGAAACGGTGCGTTATGTCCCAACATAGTTGGGGTAAGACGTGGAAAATGGCGACGATCAAATCGGCGATGCAAAGGTGGAGGATGAAGAAATACATTCGGGTGAACTTCTTATGGCGGATAATTAAGGAGATGATTACTATGGTGTTCCCGATGAGTATAACGAAGAGCATTATGGCTAACACTGCCAGCTTTGCATGTTCGGTCGTCGGATTGGATGTTGGGTATAGGGTTGTCACATTGTCCATGGTTGATGAAGTGTTGACTAAGTAAGGATCATCTGCCATTGTAATGGGGATACTGGAAATGGATAGAAATATTGATCAGTGTTTGTTTATTTCAGTCGCTTCTGTTCCTCATCAGTTGGTCAAGAGGAGAAGGATATTGGACAACTGATTAAACATGATTTGCGATCTTAAAGAGAAGAGTAGCAGGAAGTTCTATTGTTTTCAAAAAAAATATATTAGTTTAAGCGGAGCAAAGAAACCATTAAATTTTTCACAATATGAAACAATTCACTAATAGAAGAAATAATTGAATTGTCTATGCATAAAATACATCCAAACCAATACGATAACCATCGAAAGACCTCTAAAACAGTAAATGAGTGGATTCCCACTTGACATAACATAATGCAACGTAACACACTTAACTTGTTTACCAACCAATCACACCGAAGACACAGTACATTGAAATCATATGATTGGTTGGACATAAGGTGTTACATTATGTTACGTCTAGTGTGAGTCTAGCTTTAAATTTATTAAATTTATTAGAATTCAAATTTCTATGTAAATAGTAATTAGGCTGTTGGAATTTCTAATTATAATTTTATTATTAATTTACCACATATTGGTATAACAGTGTAATTGTAGCGTAAAACTATGCACTCGTAACCAGCCTAATTAATTAAAATTTAATAAGATGTTTGAAGGAATGCAGTAATTAAGGTTTCTCCGAAAAATCTATTAAAAACAAATCATCGAACAATATTTGCTGTTGACTACCAATAGTTTTTGTTAATCATTCAAACCCAATTAAATACCCGGTGGATGCGTATGCATCGGCAGAGAGTCCTGGGTACTGACAGCTCGGATGGTAAAGGGTTTATCAACTGCGAACCACCGCTGCTTATGTCACAAGCAAGGCATGAAAACAGCTGCCGAAATATAAAACGTATTGGCATATCCATTTACAATGTAAATAAATTTGCACTTATGATTTTGTTTTTATTACGTTTATAGCGAAATTTAATTATTTTCTAATTATTTTAGATAAAAATAAAATAAAATTTATACTGATATTTTTTCAAGTCCATTGGTTTTTTTAATGCTTTTTAGATATCAATTGTTTAGAAATATCTCTGTGGACTTTTATTCGAGTGTATTTGATTGTTTTATAAGCAGTATTTAGTGAAAATACATGCATTTAATGGTATTTCTTTCGCAAGCTTGTTTTTAAATTAACATATTTTGCTATTATTGCTAAAAATATACTAAATTACTTAACTGCAATTTTAGAATGGTTTTGTAAGTGTTTGTGATAGAGATGATAAATGAAAAATGTGCTTTTTAGAATACTCCAAATTCAAAAAAGCTATGAAAAGTATAAATAGAATTATAAAACAGTTATTCGTTTCTGGTGCAGTGATGCTTGGAATATAAAAGTAACAGCTTTGCTCAGATTGGCACTTGAGATAAGCTTATCAGTCGTAAACAGATTACATTACACAGATATCCCCATAAGTACTGCTGACGTACCACGCCTAATTACTCTCAAACTTATTGAAAAATGAGCTAAAACACGTGTAAAAACAATTACAAACGATGTCGAACATTGAAAATGAAGAAAAAGCAATTTAATTTGCAATATTCGCTTCGGCTACCAAAAAGGTCTCAGGGGGCGCCAATATTAAACATAAAATGAACTTACGGGTATTTTTTTTTTAAAACCAATTTTTAATAATTTAATTTTTTTTTTTAATTTTCTTTTTTAAATTGAAAGTTGAAGAAAAGTCAATTGAAGCCATGAGTAATTTGTAATTAATTTTAATTAATTCCAAATAAGAACTCTTTTGAGCCTTGAAAATGTAATCCAATTAATTTTGAATCGTCATGGGAGAAAAATGTTGATCGATCCATAACAAAATAAATAACTAATTGCCATTCCAAAACACTAACCTTTTCTTGTTTCGATTTCACTTCAGTTTTCTCCCCCTTGAGATTTTAAACAACACTTTTTATTCTATTGAAAGTTTAAAAAAAAAAATATGCAAATTGCGCATTTTCCACAAGAGCTGCGTTGAATTGATTCTTTTTATAAATTTTGTTTTAAACAAAAAATATTTTAATCACATTTATAATATCAACTTAGATTTAAATTCAATATTTGCATTTAATTAATTCTTTTTGTTATTCATATGTATACATAATTTTGCATTACACATTCATCAAAACAACTTAAGGCAATTAACCGGTCATTTGACATGGAATTAATTTTCAGTGTGTATATGCCTAAAGGATAACTGTTAAATCCGACAAGTTCATGTTTAATGTGATGTATGACTTAATTTCTCAACTAATAAAAACTGTATGTTAGATTAATATGATTCAAGCGATAAATTTAGCAAAATATTGAGTTTACACCAGTTGTATAAGTGAATAAGCTGTTGTAGGTGCCTGCCAAGTTTGTTGGTTGTTTGTGTATTTATTTAACGTCAGCCTATTTATCCGATAAAGTCTTTCAGACTTCATCGGATAAGTTAAAGCCTCTACATGTGTCTAGACTGATCTTTGAATTAGATAAAAATGACATTTGTTTAGAGCCAACATTAATATTTGTTTTAACTTATTAAATTTTTATGCACTTCATTTTAGAAATTACATTGTATTATTGAAATTGGGTGAAAATGTCTTTAGGATATGTAATCCCATTTGCTTTAGGCTCAAAGAAATCGAAAAATGTTTATATGTTGCAACCAATATATGTTGTTAGCAAATTGAGATCTGATTAGCCATTGTTTACTGCCTTAGTGATATAAACACTTCACTCAAATATATTATTTCATACAAATAATGTTTTTTTCTAGCTTTGGGGTAATGCTATTGGGAAATCTGCTATTATTGGCATCACAAAAAGGACTGTATTTAATGGAATTATATATTTTATTTCTGATTGATATCAAAGTTTGGTTTGTATATGAAAATATGATTTTTTCCATTTGATTATATTCAGAAGTATTATTAGATTTTAGATGTTCCTATATAAACATAAAGATCCTTTTTCTGATTGCTTAGTTCAATTCACTTGTTATGCATTGCAGGCAAACAAACTTGATATTTAAATCAACTTTTAATGCTCTCTACTTCAAACTTCAAATCAATAACCACATGCCAATCATTTTTTAGTGGAAAAAAAATATTTTTTACAATTTTTTCTTTTACATTGAAATGTTTTTAAAACCTTCAAACATTTTTTTCTAATATATTGTTCACATTACAGATTTTTTTTTTGTTTTTTAGCTTAAGATGAGGGTTCAGTCAGCTGTATGTAGAAGAACTAAGCTAATGCATATGCACTTGTAACAATTTAAGTCTTAATAGTGCAATTTGAGTTCCTAAATTGCCCTTTGTGTCATTCTGGGTAATTACTCAAATCCATTATCCAATTCTTGAAATTTTTAACCAACTTTACTTTATCTTAAATAATAGTAACCAGGTTTGCTTTGACCCCTTATTTAAGGCAGGTGTAATTAATCAAGCATAAAATGTAAGTGGAAATGAATTATTTGGGTTACCAGGTTATAACAACATGTGGTAAATATCAACTTGAAGATGTGAATCACATCTGACATTACCCAAAGGGTTAATTATTTTCATTTCATAAAGCAAAATTAACTTTAAAACACTCAATTAATTACAATTACTGATTTCCTCAATTCATAAAAAATTCAGGTTTAATTTAAATTTATTAAACGTTTAAATCGAATTAAACAACACTTAAATTAATAAATTCATCAGCCATCACAACTTTATTGAATTTGACACTTGACTTAACATTTACTTAACTTTAAACTTCTTTTAAATTTTAATTAGATAATTAGATAACAATTGAGTTTATAGTGAATAATATTAGCATAAATTAAACTTTTTTTTTTTAATTCTAATTTTAATTTTATAAAATTATGTTTAAGGTGTGTGGAAGCGTAGAATAATATTTTTTATTGCGCATATTTTTGTTCGCTTCGTTGCATCGGTATGGGTTGCTTAGCAACTGAATCAGGGCCATCGAGTGAGGGTCGTTACACGTTTCTTAGGTGCTGTTTTGTTCTAATTGGTTATATAAACAAATAGTTTTGAGTGTTATTACGGGCTTTTGTTAAAGGGGTTTTGTTTATTTATCGTGGGAAAAGTAAGTGTGGAAACAAGTGTCGCGTGCAAAGGTCGGTGCGAAACATCATTTTCTTCGAACACCTTTTCTCGCGGGCAAAATTCCAAAGCGAATGAAATTCCGAGCGAATAAGAGGTCGTGAAAAGCTCCGCCTTAAAGGTCGGCTTTCCGACCTGACTTGCGACAAGTGTTATAAGCTTGAGAGCGATCAATCAATTTCTCTTTTCTTTTCCTACATTTTACTGAGTGGTTGAGAGTGAGGAAAGGTGTATTTATATGAAATTTCATGTTTGAGGAAGTGTGAAATGAGAAAATAAGTTTTTTTCTTTTGTTTATTTTGATGGATGAATTTGCGGGTGGTGCTTGCAGGGTATTGATTTTTTATTCTTTTCATGGATAAAGGTTCAGGTATTGGAAGAAAGGGTTGCAATGTTGAATTGTGTGATTATTTTGCTCTTTTCAGCAGTGAAGAATAAAAGAAAGAAAGAAATAGTGTTAAATGCCTCAGCATTTTCTAAGGCTGGAGAAAATGCGACAAGACTTAAACCCACAAGCAAAACTACAACAAAACACACAAAAAAGAGGACACTTTGAACGTTACCAAATACAGTGAACGGAGAAAACAAAAAAAAAACTAAGAAAATCTCAAATTTGCCATCACAAAGACGGTCTTGGCTCTTGACAGGTCCCATCAAATGGGATCTGGACAACAGGTGATGATGAGTAAGATGGGAATGACCAATCAAAAGCTACTATTAGTTTATATCAGTTCTTATTATGGTTATTTTATGGTGCAATAAGCTAACGAAGTTTTTCTTGCATTGGATGAACAACGTGACATGTTCAATAGACTCTAATTGACAACTAAGTCGACGTCATTCAACTTTGGAGAGTGAAATGGAACCTATTATTGCTATAATGGAATGTGACATCGAAAAATAAACTGGGACATGTGGGGTTGAACAATTTTTTTTCCAAATGATTTTATCACAACCAAACAATGCACATTTACCAAATTTAATTGGATTAAAAGTTACTTATATATTTATGCAAATTTTTTAAAATAAAACAAATGAAATTTTATTCAATCTAACAACGTGAAAATGGGTAGAAAAATAATTTGTTTTTTTCCCTTTTAGTATTTTTCCAATTCACATTCGCTCTTTTACATAGGAATTTAAAAGCGTGAAAAAAATGTTTTCTCGAAGGCATCTACTACGTCTTACCTTAAATGAAGCCATTTTTATCTGTGGGAATAAAAAAAAAATGCGAGTGGGATTTTCACGTTTTGTCATTTGTCAGATAAACCCTCATGTTTTATATGTAAAACGTTAAAAATCTTTTCACAGAGAAAGGTTTTCTTTAAAAGGAAATTTTCGTAATTACTTCAACCTAATCTAAATTCCTTATTAGGGTATTGGGAATTGAAATTTACTGTTAAAACTAAGGGAAAAAATTTAAATTCCAATTTTTATTTTTATTGAGTTTTCTTTTCCTAAAATTCATTTTCCATTATATTCTTATGGATGCTGCTTGAAGGCACTAGTGAAATCGCATTGTTACTTCCATCACGTCGCTATTTGTTTTTGGTTATGATTTAGATGAAGAAATAATTACTTTTTATTGATAATCGATTGTTTTTAAATGTGATTTTGTATTTAAAATTTTTTTAATGTATGAAATTGGCTGTTATTCAAACATCTGTGTGCAGTCATCTAGAAGTGTAGTTTTAATGTATTTGTATTATATTCTTATTTTCAATTAAAATGTGTAAAAATAAGTCGAGTGACGTCATTTGGAGTGGCTATAAATCGTTGGAAATGAAATGGGGCTCGTATTTCAATCGACGGTACACTCGAGGTCGACGTGTTACGCGTTAAATCGCGCGATTCTGTGTCGTCCCATGTGTAAAATGATTTACGTGACGTCATTCACTTATAATTTGTTACTCAGAAAAGAAAATGTGGAAAGAAAATACTTTTTTCGATCGATTTGAGCAGTGGTGTGGAAAAGAGGGGCGGGGCACTAACCGGGTCGGCTAAAATTTTGGAAAATTATTGGTGATGAAAGGATTTTAAATAGTTTTAAAAAGAATTGGTTGGAATAGTCTGAAATGGATCGAAATTATCGAAAATTATTCCAAATTTAAAATAATTTATTTAAAAAAAAAAAAAAAAAAAAAATTCAAAAATTTATTAAAACAGTATCCAAAATGTCTATAAATAACCCTAAATGTCTAAATTGATCCAAAATTAATCCAAAACAAATTTTTTTAAAAAAAAAACCCTCGAAAAAGTAAAATTCTCAAAATTATTTTCTATGAATTTCACGTCCGCCTGGTCGAGTGTAAACGACTTCTGGGAAAAGAAGTAACCAAGGCGACGCTAAACTCGAGATACTCACGAGAGAAGAGGTTGAAAACCCACGGTTTACAAACCCAAGAGATGTATCAATAGCCCAATGAAAAAAAAGGAAGAAAAATTACTCCTCATTTGTACAGTGTATAAAAGTAAAATTAAACTCGGTTGCAAAGGGTTAATTATCGGGATTGTTAAATCTCACGGTTGCTATGGAGACGCGTGATAGGCCTTTTTTTGTAGTCGAGTTGAGTGACAAAGTTCATTTGGTGCGAACAGAGATGAAATGCGCGCATCCACCTGAGAATTCACGGATTGATGAAAAAGGCGAAAACAGGAGTCTCGAGTGCAACCAAACTTCTTGGGTCGAATAAAAAGGGTTAAGTGCAATTGATGCCATTCGAGGACCAATTTCATTTTCTCATTTTTTTTTAGGCTCGCAATTTTTATATTAATATCAGGCAGTGTTAATTGAATTAATTATTCAAGACCAAGTTGTATTTGGTCTTTCTTAAAGAATTCTAGGGATAATTTAGATGTTATTGGGATTTTATTTCAGTGATTGAGACCTTTGAAATCAAATTTTAGTCACTTTTAGGATTTTATTTTACTCTTCTTTTACCATTTTTTTCCAATTTTTTTTCCAGTTTTTCATCCAATTTGAACTTTCACTTTCCTAATAGAAATCAGTTTGTTAACTTTTTTTATCTTTGCTCATTTTTTGTATGTCTAACTACCCACAATGTAGTTGTAATCAAGTGTAGAAACCCAATTTTGCCTCCCAATCATTATTTAATCAACTTTTCTTTCCCCTTCTGACCCAATTCCTTCCTGTGGTCACTTGGTTATAAGGTCAGTCAAAGGATGTTAAAATACCAGCAAAACATAGATTAAAAGAGAAAAAAATATATGCGCAAAGAGATTGCGTTGCCTAGCTACCAAGTGTTGATTTTTGGTGTCCGAATTTGCATGTTTCAACAATAAAATTATTCACTCGGATTGGTAAGAAAAACTGTAGAGTTTATTGGTTGTTGTGTTAGGGTAATGGTAAGAATGCAAACATTTGGTTAGGTTTGGATTATGTAGTTTTTACTTTGAAATTGCATTGTTTTAGCCTGATTTATGATGTTAAAGTTGAATTTGGGCTTTTTTAGCATTACGTAATAGCAATTACCATTAAGTTTAGCTTGGTTTGTGGGTTACAGCATAAAATAATGATATAATGGGAGTGATTTATGGCATTTTAGCCATAATTAAAATTTAATCAAGTTGTTTTTAGTGTTAAATTTAATTATTTATCTAAATATTCCAAAAGTGGAATTCAATTATTTAAGGATTTTTAAGCTTTGGTTTTATGATTAATTAGAAATGCAATTCCCAATGCGCAGTGGTATAAAGTGATACATTTCTCATATTTCTCTTGTTTTTTGTTTGTTTATTTTCGTTCGTTCGCAGTTTATTATTGGAAATAAAAAAAATCAATTTGGAAATAATTCACTAAATAACAGCAATTGTACATAATTCAACTTAAAAATTGTTTTTTTAACCGGATGTCATGTGGTATTGATAAATTAATTGATTAAGTGGCCCATTTGGGGCATTGTGTCAATAAGCGAAATTAATTTTAATTTTTTTTTTATTGTTTAATTAAATTTTTTTTATTTTTTTTTATAATGAAATTCTTTACGTGTTTTTAATTAATTATTAAGTTTAGACGCAAATTTGTCTCGGATCGATTCTGTTGTGGTCGAGTTTGCGGTTTGTTTGAGCAAGATTTGAATACGAAGTTGATAAACATTTGATTGTTTGGTTTTCAAATAGGAAAAGTTGCGTGGGATTTTGGTTAGTTTTCAATGCGTTTATTTATGAAAATGTTATGTAAAGTAAATATTTCTAAATATAAAATTTTTATGGGAATAAAGTCAAGTGTTTTGGAAATTGCGGTTGGATTTATGATAATTTTAGTGCTTTTTACCAGCTTTTTTGGTGAATTTTTGTGTTTTCAACATTTTTGGTTTTTTTAAATTTTTTTTAATGGAATTTTGGAATTTAAAAAGTTTTTTTTTTTGTTTAATTCTTTACTTTGTTTATAATATTTTTTAAGAAAATTATTTTAAGTGAAAAATATTTTTTAGAATTTTTTTTTAAAATTATAAATTAAATTATGCATAAATTAAGAATATGAAATGAATAATGAAATTACCTGAAAATATATAATCAGTAGTAAATATTCATGTATTTGGAATTACACCAACATTTTCCCGCGTCTTGTTGCTCGCAGTTCATCTGTGCAACTGACAAAAGGGGTGGCGGCGGCCTCTGGCGAAGCTGTGTGTGACGTCACTATTCATTTCCTGGCGCAGTCGATGGTCGCCTAACGGCATTACATCATTAAAGTACGAGAAAACTTTTATTTGCAGTACAAACTAAGTGTGAAAAGTTAAACAATTTATTTTAATTAAAAAAAAATTATTTTTTAATTTTATTTATGAAAATGACAAAGAAAAATTCAAATTAAAAAAAATTCCAAAAAAAAAAAAATTCTGTATAAAAAAGTGAGAAAAAGATTAAAATGGCTGAAAAAAGTAATTTCGAATAAAACAAAACAAGAAATTCTTTCTATCCCACCGAGAACTTCCATTTCATTCAAAATAGATTTGAAAATCTCGTCATGTCACATGAAAATGAAATTCTTTTTTTGTGGCGAAAAAAAGTTTTTATATTTTTTTTTTTTTTTTTTTCCGAACAATTTATTTACGGAAAAAAAGTATCGAACGTTAAAAGAGTTCAATGACCGCAACAACACGAAAATTTCTTATAATTCGCACATTCCCCGTTGATGACGTGATATCGATGCGCGAAACCGTCGAATAATTACAAAATCGATGGGAATTTTTTTTTTTAGTTTCAAAACCAGCGAATTACAAATCCAATCAGATTAACTCGACGAAAACGGTGAAAAGCAACCCCGAGTTAGACTTCACTGTGTGGCTTCTGTGCAACAAAGGCAAAAACCCACACTCAGGGGGTATTTCACTAATAAAAGCATTTAATTCCCATTCAACCTTTCAATATACAACAATTCTATTCACTAAACACGGAAATAAAACTAATTTTAGACATAATTCTTAGAAATAATTCTTAGACTTAACTTTTTATGTTAAAAAAAAATATTAAAAAAAATTATTAATTTTTTTTAAAAAAATTTTTAGAAAAATTTCTAAAAAGAAAAGAAATTTTCTAATAAAAGAAAATTAAATCAAAATACTTTTTAAACAAAAATTAAATTATACAAGTGCAGAAAACCGAAAAAATAATTTCACGTTTCAGTCTCATGAATGATTAGTATCTCGTAGACAGTAAAAGGTCAAAGCATCGCTACGACTATAAAGACACTAAAACAATTTTCTATTTATAGTTTCATTACATTTTACTTACATTTTAAATACAAAAACTAAACAAAAATTTATCCAAAATTTTAAAAATTTAACTCTCACTATAACGACCATAAAAATCCATAACAAATCTCAGTCGAATATTTCCATAAATAATTTACAACCAATAAATAATTTCCCATAAATCCCCGCCTTTTTAATCCTTTCCTCACTTTATTTATTACTAATCAAAACAACAAATAACTTCCTTCGATTTTTATAACCAATAAAAATGATTTTTACGATTTAATTTATAATAAATCGAGCAAAAAGTTAATAATTCTGATATTTCTTATAGCGAGATTGGATGACAACCATAGCTTTGGGTAACTATGGTAACGATCCACGTGACGTTTACCGCAACCGCTATACGTCAGAGCGCCACGCTGCTGTCTGGGCCAGTGAAGCGCGCACGAAGGAAAAACCTTTCGATGGAATCGACGTACAAACGACTCGTCCTTCCGGGCAACTCAATGCAAGTCTTTAACTCATGACAGGTAAATTTAAGAGGTTTTTCGCTCGCATTTATTGCTTTGAAAGGGTTGAACGTCGAGACCTTTTTAAATAACTGTTTGATATTCAGTTCGATAATATCGATTTTTTGCTTTTTTTATTTTAATTTTTTAAATTTTTTTTTTTTTGATGTGATGAAATGTCATTATTTAACACTTGAATAAATAGGAAGTTTATATAAAGTGACTAATTTTAAACGGCCTTGATAAAATATGGTCAAATGTGACCATGTGGCAGACATATTTTCTAATATTTATTTTAAAAAAAATTAATTTTTTTTTTTTAATTTAAACAAAAATTAAATTAAAAAAAGTTTTTTCCTATTGATTTGATGGTTAAACAAGAAAAAACAAAAAAAATATTTTCAAAATGAAATTAAAGGAAAAACAGGAAGAAATCGTCAAAAAGCAGTGATTTTTGCATTGATTGCCTTTCTTTCAACAAAGTAAAAAAAACCTTTTAATTTTGATTTGCCTATTAATTAAAATGCCATTCAAAACCAAAACTCAAAACTTCGAACTTTGAAAAATGACACAACTGAAATTACAAACCAAATGACGTCATAACTTTTTATTCACAGCTTTAAAACCCAACTAAAATGGACTCCAACAACAACAACAAAACAAACGACGATGTCGTAACTGATCTTCGCGACGAAAACTTAGCCTCGATTGAAATCGCAGTTCAGTCTATAATCCTCGTAGTGGCCATTATAAGTAACTCTTTTGTATTCGTCGCTCTCTGCTGTCAACGACGATACAGACCAACGTCCAGAATGTATCTTTTTATGCTTCATTTGAGTATCGCCGATTTACTCGTCGCCATTTTCAGTCTTTTACCTCAACTCGTCTGGGACGTGACATTTCGATTTCGAGGAACCGACTTTTTATGTCGAGTCGTCAAGTACTTTCAGGTGATGGTGCTTTACCTGAGCACCTACATCTTAGTCATGATGGCCGTAGACAGGTGTCGTGCCGTTTGCTGGTCACTTTCAGGCCACTGGAACTCGTTGCGAGCGGCCAAAATGATGATTGTAGGCGCTTGGTTGTTATCGTTTATTTTTGCCGCGCCCCAAGCGGTCATTTTTCGCAGAATGGAAGTCCGGCCCGGTGTCCACGACTGTTGGGCACACTTCGAGCAACCGTGGGGCGAGCAGGCTTATGTCACGTGGTTCGTCTTGTCCATCTTCATCGGTCCGTTGATTGTTATTGCGGCATGTTACGGCTTCATATGTTACACGTTGTGGATATACGACAAGCAGAGAGACGAGGGTGACGTCATAGCGCTGAGGAGGGTCGGGGGAAACACGGAAGGAAGTGCGAGAAGAGAGAGTGGACAGAACCCGATCGGTGAAGCGAAAGTGAAAACGCTCAAATTGACTTTTCTGGTCGTCGTTTGTTTCTTCGTTTGTTGGTCGCCTTTTTGCATTACTCAACTCGTGCTCACCTTTAACCCGCCACCTCCAGGTGAGTTCAATAATTTGATCCTACGGTTTAAGAGGTCATGAATATTTAAATGCATTTTTATTGATCTGAATTTCACGAACTTGACATTTTTAAAGTTATTTTTACAAGGTAAAGTTTGAAGAAATGCAATTTATACGTCGTTGTCAGCAATTTTAAATTTTCTCATTCCTAGTTTGTGCGTGATTGGTTCATTCAATAAGGTTAAAAGGTCACTAAGACTATATAAATCAGTAGAAAATGTATTAAATATATTTATTGTAGTTAAAATTCATGGAAAATACACTTTATTAATTTGAAAGTGTAGTAGGGCACATAATATATAGTTATCACATCATTTTCTTTAGAGCTCTTGTGCTATACGGTATTAAACGAAGAGCCTTTAAGCTAATGACTCAGTCAGTTTTCTCCAGAGGAATCTATAGGGAGGAACATTCCCTTAGCTTAGAATGAACAAAAGAAGAAAACAAACATGGCAATGATTGAAGTTTAGTGCTTGGAAAGTTCACTGAAAAGTGCCATCGGATAAAACTTTTTATTATTAATAGAAAAGTTACAGTCTGTATTTTGTTTTTACTTTAGACTTATGTAAATGTAATATATGTAATGGTGATGTGTTTTGACTTATGGGTTGTAAAATCGATATTTTAAGGTTAGTGGCCTCCATCAATCAAATTTAGCAAATTGGGATTAGAATAGTGGGAAATGAGGAAAATCTAGGATTTAAAGGATTTTATTAGAGCTTGGGTTGTATTTTAAATGTTACTGAGTTTTGCTTTAAATTTGTATGTTTACATCAAATTGAAAATGCTGAAAAACCAATATTGGAAATTTTAATAACTTTTTTTTTATAAATTTTTTTAAACATTTTTTAATCCATTTTAATGCAGAAGATTTTATTTTATTAAAGGTAAATCTTTGTTAACATTTAAATTTAAAAAAAATAATTTGTGTACATTAATTACGTTTTCTAATGAATTAATATTAAGTTTGCTGTTGCCATCATTAAATATTAACTTATGTTTATTGGAAAGTTTTAAGCTTCAAATACAAAACTAATTTTTTTACAAATTAGAGACTTAATTTACTGTTTATTTTATTTCAGCTTTAAAACTGCAGCCAATTAAGAGCAAAGAATTTTTTTTATTACAAACAAATGGGAATAATTCAATTTGCTTTTTAATCATTAAATGCACAAGCAAAATACTATTCAAGTTAGAAAAACAATTTAGTTGATGGAAACCATAAGAAAATAATAAATTTTACATTCTTAGATCAAACAAACAGTTTCTGCTTATTGAAGCTGAATGACAGGCATTTTATATACAATAAAGTTCAATACAATTTAAAATGAAGTTTAAATGGTAAACAAATAAGATATTGTGGTTTTCGTGTAATTGAAGCAGCAGCTCCAATGCACAATTGCCATTAATTACTATCATTAGGCATTGGGTATCATTCTGAAAACTAATCTAATTGCATATAACCACATCCACTAAAATAAAAATAAATTTCCAGAAATTCTCACTTGGGGGTTAAATATTGTCATTATTGATCCACACTTTATGAGGTCAAGTATGGGAAAGGTTGCAACTGTTTCTTGATAACACCATATGTGGTTCAACATTGGCTTTATATACTACTTTTGATGGTATGGCTGGAATTGGAAATTGACTACATAAAATCCAACTGTGGAAAATTTGAATTGGATGAATGTTATGATCTTGTGGCTAACATATTGTAAGCCATGAGAGTTCATGCTGTGTGAATTCCATCTGCATGGGAGAATGGAGCATTCCATTGATAGAAGATGCAAAATAAAAGAATTTTTAAGCTAACCAAATTAGACTTTGCAGAAGCTGCTTTTATTGATTAATATTTAAATTTGATATCTTATCTTGTATTTTTATAATATGTTTTTACAAGATCTGTAGAAAATCAAATCTTAGGGTTATGGTGTATTATTGAGAAAAAAATAGAAATTTAATTTTGTTGTCAAGTTTCCTGGGGAGCAAAAATTGGCAAAATCCATGGCAAAAGCAGATTTCAATACTTAATAACATTTTAAAAATAAATTTTAAAAAATTTGTTATTTTATTCTTTAAATGTTTTTTTTAATAACAAATCAATTGTATTGATGTTTGTAAATTCGATTGCTTATTAAGTGAGGATACACATCTCATTGGCATTGATGCTGGCAATGTGACGCAAATTCTGGCCAAGTTCCAAATGCATTGCGCGTGTGGGTGGAACTGTTACAAAAAGGTCAAAGTACGTTTGCTGCAACGTCATACAATAGAATAAAATGAAGGAAGAAAAAGTTGTTTCCACATTTTTTATCTAACGTCTGTTACTTTAACTCTGTTGGCATTAAATTGAATGATCTTTACGAGTTTACAAATAACCATGTATTTTCCACTTTATTACGCGTGCTACAACACTTTCTTCATCCGATTACGTCGCAAACTACGTCTTGAAAATGTCATGGACGAGGGTTTTAAGAGATTTACTTTTTTCTTTTTGGAGGAAATGTTGCATTCGTTTTTGTAAAGGAATATTTTTTTCAGGGGGTTTTACATTGAGTTTTATTTAATTTATGTTGGCAGTGATGAAGTGTTTATTTACATGTGATTAGGTGATAAATGGATGGGAATGAATAAATTTCGTTTGGGCTGATTTTTGATGTTTATATTGCGAATGGTGATGTCATCTTAGAATGAGTTAAAAGATTTTTTTTTTATTTATTTTTTTAAGCTTTTGTTATCTGAAAATGTAGTAAAATAAATGTGACATTTGGGTTTTATTTTGCTTTTTTTATGTTTAAGATTGACATCTTAATGTGACAGTTATAACAGTGTGTTACCATTGATGCAGTTTTTCTTGTTTTTTTGTTTGTATTTATTGAATGCACGAAGATAAGTTTAAGGGTTGGGGTTTTTGTGGGGATTTGTTTATTTTTAGGAAGAAATTTGTAGAAGAAAATTCGAAAAAAGACATTTTTGGCATTTTCTCAACTTAATTTTCCCAAATCATCGAATAAAATAATTTTTAATCGAAAAAAAATTATAAAAAAAATTTTGGAAAATTTCCATTAAATTCCACATTCATTTGAAATCACCTCACATTATGCAAAACCCACAAAATCGAGATAATTCTCACTAACTCAATATCCAACGTAATCAAATCCATCTCTTTTCCAATTCCAGATTCACAAATTGGTTCGGTCGAAGTGATTCTCCTTTTATTAGCCAGTTTAAATAGCTGTACTAATCCGTGGATCTACGTAGCTTTCAGCGGAAGCCTTTTAAATCAGTTGCGAATGTGTCTAGGATTGGGTCTTGCAAGACCAAAAGACATTGCGAGTATCGGTGACGAGGAACCACAACCGCAGCAGCAACCCACCAATAAATTGCCTTCCACCAAATCAGAAATGGTCTGAATTTCAACCATCCGTCTTCTTTGCTTTAACTCCTGGGACCAATTCAAGAGCGTAACCTCACAGAATACGTGTACAAATAAAAAAAAAGCTCTTTTTTCATCTTTTAGTTTATGATTTATTTAAAAACTGCAAACACAAAATTCAATTCTAAACTATTGATAATTATTTCAGTTTTTTCTTTTTAATAAAAAGGAAAGAAAGTCTGGGGAATCAGTCTGTGCAGTCTTTGAATGACATTCTATTGAACACTACACACTTTTCTTTATAAATTAAACAGATCAATGCAGAAAATGATGAAAATACAGGGTTTTATTTAAAATTTCAGACAAATAGGCTGCTATTAAAATGCAAAATGTTATGAAGCTGGTAGTTTATAGGTGAAGATTTTTCTATATTCTCAGATATTATGTACATTCCATCTGAATATTAAGTAATATATATTATTATATAATATGATAACATTTATATGTTGGTTTTTTTTTTATTATTATTACTGTTGTTGAATAAAACATGTAGATATACTAGTTTGAGCTGTTTATTGACTCCTGCCAACTCCAGCATGGGAAGAAAATCTATTCAATCAATACAATCCAAAGTCTCTCCATCTGGTGACAATTCTTTTCACGGTAAATCTTTTCTCAGATACTTTGGTTTAATTCTTATTTTGCTACTGTCGGGATCTTTAATGTGCAAGGAAAATATTTTTAATTTAAAAGGAATGCAATTAGGTTTTTATTCTCGTTCCAAACAAACCACTGATTCAAACTACATGAATCAGCTCATTGGTGAGTACGTTGACCACAAGACATTGACATTGACCTTAAAACAATGTTTACAACTATTACTAAAATCCTCATTTTAAACTACAATAAGCCATCTTGTGACAGTTTATTTAGTTGTTTTTGTATTTTATAATTATTAATTATTTTTTAATTTTATAATTTGGCCTTTCCAAATGAATTTTAAGAAAATCTCTTAAAATGTCAGTTATTATTTGTTTAAATTATGTTTTTTTTATTGTTGTCATGACAACTGAAACAATAAATGGAGTTAAGCAACAGGCCTAGCAGCATTACATAAAGTATTAAAATCCTTTTTAGTTTAAACTGTAAAAAAGAAAAACAGTATCACATGAATAAAATATAAAATGCAAAGGTCTGATGCTTTTCTCTTATACAAACACCCGCTGACAGTTCAGAATCCAATGTCGCGAAGTTTGGATTGTCTTCAAAACAAAGTAAGTAACATAATTAACAAGATTAATAATAAGAAAATAATTACTTTTAGGATGAAATTCACGAACAACGAATGAATCGTTGGTCACACTTGAGATTAATTCACGAAAATAAACATCGAAACGATCGAGTCTTACTACTACTGAAGGCGAAATTGGCCGAAGTCACGGAAAGTAATGAGAAACAACTGAAAATGCAATTGAAACTCCTCAACCAACTCAAGCAAAAGTGAGTAGTGTTTTATTTTCAAAATTAATATTTTTTACTCAAATTCGTTTAATAAACGTGCGCCATCTAATGTCAGATGTTTGAGTTGTAAAACGATGACAAGAGTTTATTATTACCACGGATCGGATGGAAAATTTAATTATAATACTTGAATGGCTCGTGTTTCAAGTGAAACTCGTAGACTTAATTTGAATTTCAATACATATTCAACTTCTTGTTTTAAAACTTTAAAAAAAAAAATCAATCGAAACTTAAGTATTAAATAAATAGCAAAAAAACATTTTATTAATTTTTATAGGAATTTAGAATACTACTATTACAAGAAATTATTAAAACGAGAGAAAAGATTACATCATCTTCTAAGTGAGTTGACTTAATTCTTAATTATTCAGAGTACAATTAAAAATATTCAATTCAGGACTGGAAACCGAATCCCTGCGCACAAAATCTTATTTAAAAAATGCGTTTGCGCATTTTAATACGGCAAATTACGTTTTGAGCGAAATGTTTGTTAATTTAATTCAAGGATGGAGAAATGTGGTTTCCAGTTGGTTTTGAGTTGTAATTTTTTAAAAAAATAACAAAATCGTCCGGTTTGTAGCGTATCATTGTTTGATTAAAATATTTACTCGCACGAGATTTTGATTTATTGCATTGAATCGAAAGTGATTTCATTATTGATTCCGCACGCGATTGGAATTTCAAGTCGTTTCCATCACGACTAAATCGTTCGGCCGGGACGGGGAGGGATGGAATTGGCCCAGGACGATTCTCCTGTTCCCCCAAGTGTGGAACAGCAATGGCAGGTAAAACGAAACGAATAAGTTATTTAAATAAGTTTAAAATGAAATTTTACAAATTATTTTATTAACTCGAATTAGTCCCAATATTGGAGTGATGGATATATTCCAAATGAATCTATAACAGTGAAATCTCTATTGGTATAAGATAAGCCTAAAAAAATTAGGCCTAACCAAGTTAGGCCTAATGCAATATTATTGTAGGAGGTTGCCAATACCGAACACGACCGATATTTAGAAGGAAATGAGGCTCTGCAACGTGCAATTCAGTCAAAAACTGATGATATCGAACATCTGAAACAGGAACTGACAGAAATTAAATTACAGAAACCAATTTTGGGTAATTTTTACAATTTTTATTTATTTTTAGGCTTTTCATATTCGATTTTTTTTTTTTTAACAGAAGGCAAACTAATGGGACCTGGAAATCAACTTTTTGATCCTGAACAAGAAATGGGGACGACTGATGTGGTTGAAGCAGTCGTTGCTTATGGAGTTTTTTTTTCTAATTGGATTCGACACACTTTAAACGCTTTTCGAGCTTTTATTCCAGTGTAAAATTCGAGTTTAATGTTGACATTTTAACAGATCAAAACTAAATTTTTTCTTTATTTTTAAATTTGTTTTTGTCAAAGATGACAAATCTTTGATTTTTTTTTTCGGTGAATTTGGAATTTTTCCTGAAATAAATTCGAAGTTTTGGTTTGAAGTTAAAAGTTCGATTTCTCCGGATGAGTGTCGCCATCCGGTGCTAATAACTCGAAACTTTAAACGATTTTTTTTTTGTTTATTTTTACAAATTTCATTTTTTTCCGATGATTCGTGATGCGATGTAATAAAATTATTCGAATCGAGTGTCACGGTGTATCGATTATTTAATTAGAACTAATTGTTGTTGAAGTGTAACGGTTAAACACCACGCGGCGCTTATTAGGAAGAAAAGCATAATGGCGATGGCGACACGGTTTGGAAAGCGGTAGTCGATGCTTGTTGTTTTTCTTGTTTACAGTCTTTATTTCACAAAGTTAAACTACAGCAAATGGCGAACAATTCCGAAAACAAACAGGCGGTTAACACGTTAAAAGAAAGTAAGTGAAAAATAGACACAACCTTAAATTTCACATTAACATAAAGGAAATCAGCTGACAAGGGATTTTAGCATTGAAAATACCCGGTATTACATCAGTTATTATAAATTCTATTATAATTACACGATTGCATGAAATTAAGGAAAAATTACAAAGGGAAACTTTAAAAATAATTTTTTTTTATTTGTTTTTAATACGTGTAATACGTTGCGTGATGTATGTAAAGGAGAAATTAATTAAATTGAATTCGGATGTTGGTAATTATAAATAATCGATATTAAATTTGTTTATTTTTTGTTTTTCAGGTGTTATAATACGTGACAAGAAGAGCTCAACTTTTTCACGAATACAGAAATTGAAGAAAAGAATAAGTCATAGTTTTGGTCGAATGTGTAAGCGCCAATTGTCATATTTCCTGAAAATGAATATTTCCTGTGAATTTAATTGATTTTTTTATTTTTAATGGAAAATTTTTTAGTGTTTGATTTATTATAGTGTTTAACTTACGTTACTAATTAATTGGCTCGTGGATGGTCGTTGCAGATGTCATGATTGTGTCAAGTGATATCATATTTTATGTGGAAAATGACTTAATTGGTTTTTATAATTATTATTATTATTATAAGTATTGAGTTTGATGAATTTTGGTATTTTATATAAATTTTATGTTAATTTTTGCTTTTGAGTTTTTTTTTTTTAAATTTTGGTTCTAAAAATAATTTTTTTTTTTATTTATGAACATTTTAATATTTACATAACAAAAATTGATGAAATTATGAGTCATTTGTCAACATCCCAATGCATATTTTTGGGAACGTCAACCTTACTATCGCATCCACTTGCCAACATTCCATTCCAAACGCCATTTGTTTATTTTTTTTAAAAAATAACCATCTGAAAAACATTTTTGTAAATGTCGATTTTTTTTCAAATGGTTTTGTATTTCAAAATGGATGGAGGTTGAAAAAGGAGGTTTCGTTCCCCCCCCCCCCCCCTCCTCCCCCCCAGGGAGATCACCAAAGTATGGTGAAATATCAGAGTTGCTGAGTAACGATTTTTTTTATAAGAATTTGATTTTAATTATAATTTTTTTATTTTTAATTTTTATGTTTTGTCTATTGTAGCCATTTCGAGGGACGAAATTATTCCAGCTGGGATTCATGGAAATGAGGTATTGGATCAATTCGGTGAATTTTGATAGTCTTATCGCACTCTATCGTATTATGCAAACTTAGATTAACGCCTTTTGCAAAAGATTTCAATTTTTAAAAATCTGTAAAAAAAAAATTTTTTAATTTTATAAAAATCGCAATAATTAAATTTTCAATTTTTATTTACAGAATATCGAAGTGAAAATGGTCCGTAATGGATATTCAGATGAATTTTTAGACACGATAACGAGGACCCAAAATAAAGATGGAAGACCAATAAACGATAACAAGAAACACCCGTTGAGCCGCAGCAGTGGTAATAATGTCGAAAATAATTTTATTTAATATTTTTCTAATAAGTTTTATTTAAATAGATGAAATCGATTGGGATGGATATTTTACACGGAATTGGACGTCTGCTGAAAACGATTCGCTCGGCGACGGTTTGACGGACAGGAGAGCGCACAAAACTCCGAGGCCGAAATCGGAGATAATTTTGAAAAATGCTCAAAAAAAATCGTGTCGTCTGTCGACATTCGGGGTACGGTGATGTGTAAGGGCGGGTTTTTGGGCCATTAATATTTAATTAATCTTTTTATTGTATTTAGGGGAATTCTTCGTTTGGTAAATTGGATGCGTATATTAAATTGGAGCAATTAGGTGAAGGTTCTTACGCTACTGTATATAAAGGCATTAGCAAGTAATTGAATTTATTTTATTTTTAAATTTTAGGCTTTAAAATTTTTGTTATTAATTAAAAAGAGAAATTTAATCGTTTAATGCATTTGGTAAAAATTAATTAATTTAATGTCTTTTAATTTTAGGTTTCAAAATTCATTAATTTAATGCTCTTTTATCAAAACAATTTAAATATCCTTTTTAGTCTTAACCACAAAGTTGTAGCACTAAAGGAAATCCGGTTACAACTCGAAGAAGGAGCTCCCTTCAATGCCATTCGAGAAGCATCGTTATTACGCGAATTAAAACATGCCAACATCGTCACTTTACACGATATCATCCACACGAAGGATACGTTAACATTCGTTTTTGAATATGTGGTAATATATTTAAATATATTTACTTAATATTTTTTTTTTAATATTTTGTATAATTTCTTTAGAATACTGATCTCTGCCAATATCTCGATAGTCATCGCGGTGGTCTTCATCCTAACAACGTTAGAGTGAGTTGGAGTGAGGAAAGGGGATTATAAACGAGGTTACCGAGTCATAAATAAGCAATGAATGCGTGGCTCATGCACCTTTAATGATGTTGTGCTCCCCTTTACTGTCACGGCTTGTCTAATTATGATAAATGGGTGTGGGAATTCGATTGAAAAAGTCCACTTGCTTCGTTATTTTATATTGAAATTTTTTTTTCAGTTGTTTTTATTTCAATTATTACGTGGATTGGCTTATTGTCACGATCGTAGGATATTACACAGGTGAAAATTTTAAGTCGAATTATGGCATTTTTAATGTTTTAATGAAAATGTTATTTTTTTAGGGATTTAAAGCCTCAAAATCTATTAATAAGTGAATTAGGAGAATTGAAATTGGCAGATTTCGGTTTAGCTCGTGCCAAATCGGTCCCAAGTCATACCTTTTCTCCAGAAGTTGTAACACTCTGGTACCGACCTCCCGATGTGCTTTTAGGATCAACTGAATATTCGACGTCATTAGATATGTGGTAATGATAATATTAATAATAATTGATAAAAATGATGAACTAAAAACATTTTTTGTTTATTAGGGGCGTCGGATGTATTTTTGGCGAAATGTTTTCCGGTTTACCATGTTTTCCCGGTGCCAAAGATATGTACGATCAATTGACCAAGATCTGGAAAGTGTTCGGAACACCGAGCGAAGATACTTGGGAAGGTATTTCGAAATTACCCAATTACGTACCAGAAAAATTCGGCCATTACGAGCCTATGCGATTAGGGAATGTATTTCCAAAACTAAAATCTTCAGTTCACGCTGAGAATCTCGCACTTTTATTCTTGCAATTGCAACCTCATAGAAGAATTTCAGCTAAAAAAGCCAAGTATCATCCGTATTTTTCAGAGTTACCAAGAAAAATTTTCGATTTACCGGATTGTAAGCAATTTTTGTGATTTTAAATTTTATTATAATTTTTTTAATTTTTTATTATCGTAGATTGTTCAGTGTTAAATGTGCCTGGAGTAGAATTGGCGCGTGAAGCGTCATCTTATCCGATATCAGTAATACGTGTGGCGAAGAGAATGCAAAATTTAGATTTCAATGATAAAATTTAAAAAAAGAAAAAATAATAAAAGCATTTTTTCACACGTTTTTATAACGTGTGACTATTTTTCAATTTTTTTTAGATAAATTTATTTTTCTTTTTCAAATTTAAACGTTGTTCCATTTATGTAAAACGCACAAATTTTGCGTTAAAATGCAATTTTGATTTGAATTTTTTATTTTTTGTGAAAAGCTTTAAACCAAAGATCTTCATTTTATTTTTTTATTTTAAAAAGAAAATATTTTTTTTGGAATATTTTTATGGGGTTTATTTAGAGCGTTGCATTTCCTCTTTATAATTTAATTTAAGGGAGTTTAGATTAAAGGTTTATCCTGGTCGTAAAAAAATGAAAAAATATCGTGTTTTATTACATGTTAAAAAGGAACAACTGAAAAAAAAATATATTTCGAATTTGTACATTTCTACTTTGTAATTTTGAAAACGATAAATTTTTTTTCTTTTTTAACAAAAGTTTCAATTTATTTAATTAATAAATAAGTAAACAGGAAAGTGAAAATGTACTCTACTTCACGGTCATATGTTCACGCCATCTTAATTTCCGTGACAAACATTCATAAATATTCAACAGAAATTACTTTTTAAGGTTATTTACTTTATTATTTACATAATTGAATTAACTGTAATCGCATAAGACACGAAGAAATTCTTCGCTTGACCTTTCAAAAAACATATAAAACGATCCAACTGTTTTCATTTCATTTTCACTTAACTCGTGGTAGAAACAGGTAAAAAAAAACTCATTTATTTTAAGGCAAAAAAATTAATTCACTTATTTCTATAGGAAAACCGTTAATACTAAAATGATGAAAATTATTGTTTTATTTATTATCACTTTATCTGCCAATGCGCAACAACAAACGGACAAACAAAATTTAAATTATTTTATTCGAGAGCGAAGACAATTTGGACAATTTGGGCAATTCGGCAATCAATTCAGCAATCAATTTGGCAATCAATTTGGCAATCAATTTGCAATGCTTACGGCACCGAGTTACGATACGGCTCTATCCGCATTGGCTTTTCTCAGTTTTGGTGTTTATTTACTTAATTTGATTCTTGCAGCCATGAGTAGAGATAATGCGAGTACTACCACTGCCAGTGGTGTTAAAGTGACGCAGGTTAATGGTTTTCACAGGCCGAAGAGGAATTCACTCGATGAATTTTCAGTCGAAGAAATTATTATTTTTATTGAAGATTTTATGACTAAATTAAGTGAATGCAGTATTGAAAAGTTGTGTATTTTGAAACAGAACATGAATAAATCTGAGCAAAATTTCACAATATCCTCATATAGGTAAGGAAATATACAAATTTGTTAGTAAATTTGATTTGGTTTATTTTGAAATTTCAGTCAAAAGCTTTTAAAATTGATGTCGATTTTCGCTGATATCAATCACATTCCAACCCCAACTTCTCCCGGTTCTTGTAAGATTTACACGGATGAGTATCAAACTGAGAATTGTATTTTGGTTGATAAAATAATCGATTTCGTCAAGATTTTGGCTGATAATATTGGAATCGAAAAATTAGAGGAACTCATAATTGCTATACTGACTAATATAATTGATTTTGGGCTTGTGAATCATGTCTAAATGACGAAATTTAATTTATTTTGTAAATGTAATTATATGACTCATAAATAAAAGCAATTAAATAATGAGTTACGTTATGTTGTTTTGATTGATTTTTTTTTCGTATTTGGAGCCATACGTCACGTGGCAACTCCAACCAATCACAGCTGGCCAATTAAATTTTTTGGCGCCAAATTCGCTTTAATAACAAAAACAAATAGATAAAACACTTTTTATTTAGTTTTTGTTCTTAATAAAACATAGCCAAAAGATTATCTTAATAAAAATTATAAATCAACGCATCCAAATAGCCGCTGAAACCGAAGGATTTTTTTGAGGATTATATATAAAATATCCATCCCAATCCTCCATAGCAATCCGTTCACCGAGTGGAACTCTCATTTTCTTATGCTCAATCTAAAATAGAATAATAAATTAACTAAAAATTTTGTTTAAAATTAATCAAAAATTACTTTAGCAATCAAACGAAGTTTTGCTCTACTCGCTGCGTTTTCCATCAACTTCATGTAACCCCCACCGCTGTTATCCACAAAAAACACGGGCACACCATCACCAACATACCTCAACAGCATCTAAACAAATATTTTAAATATAATTTAAACTTTTCACTGTATAAATACCTCGAATCTCATCTGACTGAAATTTCGATCGTAACCGACAGCGCTCACAAATTTAACAATGGAAACGACATGGGCATCGTTAATCGAATCGACAACGTTTTGATCGAGTTCCTGCAAGTATATTGTAATACACCAATGAAAATAATCTTTCAAAGAATATTATTAATTAGCTTACTTCAAAAAAATCAAAATACTTATACTTAACACTCGAAACATTGGTATTAAACAGTTTCGCTAACGGGATAAAAATATCTCGCCATTGGAGATGTTTTTCCAGAATGACACCCTCGAATCGAATTTTGCTCACTGAATAATTCAATTTTAAAAACATGTAAAAACCTAACAAATCGGTTGCAGGTCCTCCGCCGATGCTGCATACATTCACCGACCGTTGGGTCATAAGCGAATCGCACCAATTGATAATTTTAGTTTCGGCACTGTAAAAACGATACCACATTCGGCGAGTTATGATAGCGATGCAAGTGAAATGTCTATACAAATAAGCGCATCGCAAACTTAATTTATTGTAATTAAGATCGCTTGGAATCGATGTTTTTAAATTACGGATTGTATGAGCTGATTTGATCGTTTCCATCGCGTCATCTAATTCTTCAGAGTCGCCGCGGAGAAGTTTCAATTTTTCATTCATGACTGCCGCAACTTTCACGAAAATTCCTTCCATTTTTAGTTGTTGGGTTAATTCATGAAAAATTGGTTTGGAGCTATTAGGAGTTAAGTTGTTTGGATCGGTGGTGGAAGTTGTGGTTTAGGGTAACAAGGGGGTGTTAGGTTACAGTTCAATGTAACATGCTGGTGGGAGGAAATGCCATTTCACTCTTTGAAGGGGTGTGTAATTAGTTTTACTTTTTGTCTATTGTCAATTGAGCCGGAAATTGTTTTAGACTTTTCTTTAAACTGGCGGTGAATGAAATAAAATTTTTGTGTTTTTTTTTTCAATTTGTGTTTTAAAGAAATGGCATAATTAAGAAAAGTTTGGGAAATTTATTTTCAACTTTAATTATTTTTTCAAGAGTTAATGTAGACGTTGAATTTTGATTCGCATCAAAGGTTATTGCTCCGCATGACGTAAATGAAGGTGTATAAAGTGTTGAGAGGAGAAAAAAAATCATTTTTAGTGTAAATATCGGAGAAGATGTCAGCTTGTCATAGTATGAAGGTTAATTAAGTATTTTAGATTTTTGCAATTTATTTTAATTTTTTTTAGGATTTCGTTTATTCATGTCATTGATTGTTTTGATTTTAACAATGAACGGAGTTGCTAATTGTCCATTAGATTGGCAACCAATACCTTGTAAGTGTTTGAATGGACCTGAATCGTCGACTTCGGTGTTTTGCAACGATGCTAAAACAGGAGAAGAAATTAAATCTGCCTTTGCTCAACTCAACAACACTTACGAATTTACTAATTTTATTATGGATGGATCAGGTGTCGAATCGTTACCTAGTAATGTTTTTGGAAAAGCGAGTTTTAAAAGGATTTTAATCTATGATAACAATGACTTGAAGTGTTTGGACGATGACACTTTTTTAGGTTTTAAAATCAAACAAATTAAATTTTTTTTGGTATTAAATTTTTTTTTCCAGGTTCTGAATTGTCTGTGACGGATTTACGACTTAGAGGGAATAATTTCGGAAAATTTAATTTTAATACTTTGAAAATATTCGAAAATTTAAGATATTTCGAATTACTACGAGATAAACGAGAAAAAGTAGCACATGATAAAGATTTACAACGAGAATTTATTTCTAATAAACCCTAACACGGTAAATTACATAAAAATTTATGTAATTTCAATAGTATTTTGGAGAAAAAAAACTTGAATAAACGTCATTAAAGTCAAGCCTTTCACGTGTCCTCATTAAAAACATCACTTTCACTGCTTATTCCAAGAATGACAATTGCGTATTTTCCATAGTCATTTTAATAGGTCAAAGTAAACGTCAATTAACATTTATGTCACGTCGAACACAAAAACCCCAACCTTTCATAAGACTCATAAAAAAAACTAAACTTAATTGCTATTTATCGCTAAAAGAAGAGATTTGTAACTTAAATTCAACTTTTAACTGCTCTTTTTATGTGTTAGTATCACCTTTAACAAATAATAAAATGTAACTTCTCAAAACTCGACTGCTTTTAAGAATTGATGTCATGACGTCATTCGACACTGAACTCTCGAATATAGCTTCGAGGTTTATTCTCTTTGACTTATATATGAGCGAGAAACACCCTGAAATTTATTACTCCTTAGAAACTGCGCAAAACAAGATGTTGCACTTAGGTAGAATATTTTCTAAATTGTGTTTTATTCATTTTCATTATTTTTGTTTAATTTTTAGGATTTAAATTCATTTCTTTGCTGGTTTTGGTTAACGCGGGTGTTGTGAAACGTCAAGTTTCAATGCCTATTCAAGAATCCACGACGAGTCTCAATTGTCCCGCAGGTTGGGACCCGAGTCCGTGCAAATGTCGCGATGGAGCGGGCGAAACGGCATCGGTGATTTGCGACGATGCGAAAACGGGCGACGAAATCAAATCCGCATTTGCCAAACTCGACACCGCCCATAAGTTTGTTAACTTTTTCATAGAAGGATCTAATGTCGAATCGCTACCAGGTGGTGTTTTCGGAAAAGCTAGTTTTACTATGTTTTTTATTTCGAATAGTAAATTGAATAAGTTGGACGATGACGTATTCAAAGGTTAGAAAATGTTAATTTTTCGAAATTTTGATTTTTTATTAACAATTTAATTTTTTTTTTTAGGATCTGAAGAAACTGCGAATCATTTCTTATTGCAAAATAACAATTTTGAAAAATTTAATTTTAATTCTTTGAAACCATTGAAAAATTTGCAAAACTTTGAATTGTCCAGAGGGAAATTGACTGAAGTACCTGATGATGCATTTGGAGAAAAACCACTCGAAGTTATTGACCTTAATGGAAACCAAATTAAAACTTTGGGCAAAAATGCATTTAAAAACTTGGCAAAGTTAAAGAAAATCGATTTGAGTAACAATAAATTAACTGAACTTAAAGAAGATTCACTTAATTTATCTCCTGAAATTTCGCCAATTTCACTTCTTTTATCCCACAACGAGATATCCAAAGTAAAAATAAATAAAACAATGAAAATTAATGAGATAAAATTAAAATTTTTATTTATTTTAGATCGATAAAAATGCGTTTAAAAATGTGAAAGTTCGAGTTCTGGAGATCGAAGACAATAAATTGGAATATTTGGACCAAGAAATCTTCGAACCTTTGGTTAAATCCCTCGAAGACAACCACGGATCAATTAGTACTTTGGGTAATCCATTCAGCTGCGATTCAGCAAACACAAAATGGGTTTCCGAACAACCCGGATTACAAAAAGGATTAATTATCGGTTACATGTGCAGAGATGGACGTGCATTGCAACAAGTATCATTTTCAGAATAATTTACAATTGTAAAAAACAAAAAATATATCCGTCTTGTAATATGACTTTAGACATTTGTAAATATTTTAAAAAAATTTATAAATAATTCATATCACATATCCGAAATTTATTTGTAGAATTTATTATGTAATAAATTAAATTCTTATGTAAAAGCGAAACGAGGGCAAATTTATTCAGATGAAATACAAAATCATTAAGATTATATCAGGTTTGGTAAAAGAAAGTTTTATTATTTTATTGTTATTCAAATTTATATTATTTTAGCATTTAAATTGTTTTCACTGAGAATGTTACTGGTTTTGACTGGAAATGTCATAAAAGGGGACGTCAACGACACTTGTATCGCTGGTTGGCATCGCTTTGTATCCATGTGAAAACCTTTGATGTTATAAAAGAAGCTTTTGTTGAACTCTGGATTCAAATCACGAGTTTATATTTTTGTTCAATCGTTTTTTTTTTCATTAAAATGCTTGTTTATTTATTAAACCATGAACCAAAAACACGTGGGGAATAAACTTCAAAACACACCAAAACAACTAAGTAATACTTTAAATCTCTCATTTGAGGGATTTTACTCATAACCATATGTTTTAATAACGACTGGCGCCACTTCCGGTCGGCCACCTTGCTCGCGTCACTCGGTTGATATTTACAACCGTTACATATGTTACATATCGAGAGTGATAATGATTTATTAATAATAAATATAATGTTAACATAAAACGCCTATAGGTGGCGTTA
>JAQFZU010000168.1:0-41711 GCA_034696185.1 Henia vesuviana | reverse complement strand
GCCGCCGCTTGGATACGGAGTCCAGGCAGCGGTATCGCAGATGGTGCACGTGAATAATTCGGGACGGACGCGTGATTTACGGATTAGCGAGCCTTTATTAATCGGCCGCAACCCACAATTACCATCATGCTCCCGACGTCTCCTAAGGTTCGCCGGCCTTAGGAGGCCTTCGCCAGCCTGATATCTTAGACCTCGTATCGATATCGTAGATACCGGTACGAGGTCTAAGATATCATAAGCACACTAAATGGCTACGTGGGGTAGCCGTACGTTCTCATCAACCCCCGCACAACATTCCCCATGCCCACCGCGTGGCCACCCGAGCAACCCAGCTCATCATCATCTCCTTAGCCATCTTTTCCCCGTCCGATCTCTCGGAGGGGAAAACAACAACTGTCTGAGTCTCTCCCTTGGGTTGTGCCACCTCAGGTGGTGCAATGGACATGCCCCGGGGTCATCTGACCGGGACCCATGCTGCCCTCTAGTGACATCACACATTCACAATGCAATGAATAAAAATTTAAATTATTTTTCCAGGGCCTTTGCGCATCTGCATATACAATGAGTATCGAACTATTTCTACCTCACAGACGAACAATTGTTGCATTTATATTGCATATTTTATGGCCCGCAACAATGTTATTAGTGACCGTTTTCGATTATTTCATTTTAAGTTGGAGAATTTTCCACTTGATCATAAGCGTACCATTTGTTTTTACTTTTGCTTACATATGGTGATACAATTTAAGAAATTTAATTCCATTGATTTAATCATTTAAATCGTAGGTTTTTACCCGAATCTCCACGTTGGTTGGTAGCTCTGAATAAAGTTGAACGAGCGAAAGACGAATTGAAACGATTCGCCCGATATAATCATTTATCCGTTCCACCGAACCTCGAATCCGAAATTACGCGAGTGATCGAACGTAATAATGAAATGAAAAGTCCAATACGTAGAAACTACGGATTTATCGATTTGTTTCGCAGTAAACGTATGTTTGTTATTTCGTTTGCGGCCTGTCTTTACAAGTTAATTCGAATTTATTTTATTTTTTTTTTAAAGTTGTAAATGATATTATTTATTCCAGTTTTGTAAGTTCTTTCGCATTTTACGTTATCGCCTTTTCAATGATGACGATTGGCTCCGATGTGCATCTCAGTTATGTTATTACGTCACTCATTGATGTTGGTTTTAGCATTATTGCTTATTTTGCTCTCGTACGGTAATTTTTTTTTTGTTTTTAATTTGTTAAAATTTAGATTTTAGAATTGTAAATTTTTTTTAGCACAACACGAAAAAGAATTTTGTATTCAACTCTCACTTTAAATACTGTCGTTTCTGTGCTCGTTATTATTCTACTCATTTCATTGCCAACCAATAATGCATCTTTGTTGAGTATAACCGTAATTGCTGGTTTCGGAAGGGCTGGAATTACGGCTTTTTTCGCAGTGATGCCCGTTTATGTAAGTGAAATGAGTCCGACAGTCGTCAGGACTTTAGTGATGGGGATGGGGAATTTGTGGGGGAAAATCGGAGGAATCATTGCACCGCAAATGATGCTTTTGGTAAAATTTCATTTTATTTATTTTGTTTATGTTAACTGATATAATTTTTTTCATATATCAATAAAATAAGAGCGGATGGAAACCATTGCCATTCCTAGTATGCGCCTGTATGACATTCGTATGTCTGCTCATTGCAATACCGTTACCAGAAACAAAGAACAAACCCTTACAAGACATACCCGAAGACATTGGAAAACTATGGAAAACCAAAGAAAAAATACAAAAAAATACAAAAATGATTAAACCAACAGTAAAAAATACAGACGAAGATGTATTTTAATATAAATAATAAATAAATATTGTAAAAATTAGCACTTACAAAGTCAAATATATTCATCATTACAATAAATTCTCGAATATCTCAGTAATCCATAACTTTCAAGGCTAAAGTTCAACCCCATCTAATCCTTTAACCCATAAAAAGCATTACGTAAACTCGAAAATATTTGATAAGCTTGACATTTCATCATATCTCAGTTACCACAAACAAATCAGTTCGTAAAATCAATCACAGTCAATCAAAAATAGTCTCAATGGGTTCTAATTCAATCGACGATTTATTAGCCAATTTTGGGGATCCCGGAAGATACCAAAAATGCGTATTTGCAATGTTAATATGCGGGATATTCACAATATCTTTCAATAACATGATGACTCTATTCAACATGGTTTCAAATCCACATCATTGCAAGGTAAAAACTTAGTTTTATATAATATAAAATTCAGATAAAAAATTTTAGGTACCCGATGGAATATCGCTGAATGATTCAATACCGAGATTAGATAATGGTGAATTCGATTCGTGTTCAATGTACCTTAATTTCAGCGATCACAGTGCAGGCATCACTGATTGCATTGACGGTTGGTCGCATTATCCAAAAAATGGGAAATGGAGTATCGTGCAAGAAGTAATTTTATTTTGAAATTATATAAATTTATATTAAACCAGTGTTTTTCAGTGGGATTTGGTGTGCGATAAACACTATCGAGCGGCATTGACCAATTCGATGTATTTCTTTGGAGTTACGATCGGTTGCGGCTTGTTCGGATACTTAGGGGATAAAATTGGCAGAAGACCTGTAATCCTTATGTGTTTGTACACTTATTTTGTCCTTGGTATTGGTATTGCATTTGTACAAAATTATTTTACGTATGTTACATTCAGATGTCTCGAAGGAATCGTTTTACAGGTATTACTAAAATAGATTAAGATAAGTGATGTTGATTAAGATAAGTTGTGAGCATGTTTAGGTTACTTAGGGTGAGTTTTATCAACTCCAAGTATACCAATTTTGTTTTTTTTGTTTGCATATAATAAATTTAAAAGTATATACCAAAATAAAAGTATATATATATATGTATGTATAAGAATTCAAAAAGTATATTCAGAAAATAAATTATACATATATATGAAATTTATGGTTATAATAGTAAAAAAATTTGATATTATTGAATAATCTTATAATTTTTGGTCATTCATCGATTGTTTTTTTCAAGCAATAGTAGTGTGTTGGCTAATTACTTCATGGAACTATTTTAAATCGCTTGATTTTGCTGTTAGATGGTCGCAATCAATCGACCAAGTTCTAACTCGGATTTCTCAGAATCCAAACTATCGATTTTAATGAAATTTGGCCCACATTTAGTACATCCCCTGGGCTATGTTGGGTCCAAATTTCAGACACCCAACTCGCCTCGTTTGGATTTCACAGCTTTTCGAACATGGCTGCTGAAACCTTAAATGCATTACCATCGCTTGTCAACACAGTTTTCAGTTCGGATTTTCCAAAATCCGAACCACCGAATGCAATAAAATTTTACACACACTAAAGTAGAGTTTTTGGAGTATATTCGGTTTAATTCTCAAAACTCCAACTCGTCTCGTTCCAGTTTGGCAGCTTTTCGAGCATGGCTGCTGAAACCTTAAATGTATTACCATAGTCTGTCAGTGCGGAGTTTTTAATCTCGGATTTTTCAAAATCTAAACCAAGTCTAAAATTTGAACTTTACAAGCTCAGAGTGTGTGCTAAATACGAGCCAAATTTGGTTTAAATCGGTGCTTTGGATTTTGAGAAATCCGAGATTAAATATTCCGCATTGACAGGCGATGGTAATACACTTAAGGTTTCAGAGGCCATGCTCGAAAGGCTACCAAACTAGAACAAGACGAGTTGGGAGTCTGAAATTTGGACCGAACGCCCCTCAGGGTCTATATTTAATGTGTGTAAAATTTTATTAAAATCGGTATTACGTATTTTGAGAAATCCATGATTGAAAATTACGCATTGACAGGCAATAATAATACATTTAAAGTTTCAACGCCCATGCTCGAAAAGCTGCCAAACTGGAACGAGAGGCGTTGGGGATCTGAAATTTGGAACCGACACAGCCCAGGAAAAGTACTAAATGTGGGCCAAATTTGGTTAAAATCAATGGTTCGAATTTTGCGAAATTCAAGTTTAAACTTGGTCGATTGATTGCAGCCAATCTAATGGCAAAATCAAACGATTTAAAATTGTATAATTTTTACAGGGAGTTTTTGGCACTTCGTATGCCATGAGTATAGAAGTATTTCTACCTCACAGACGAAATACCGTAGCATATCTATTGCAAGTTTTGTGGCCTGTAACGATTTTCTCAGTCACAGTTTTGGATTATTTCGTTAAAAATTGGAGGACTTTCCACTTGATCATAAGCGTACCATTTGCATTCACATTCGCCTACTTTTGGTGACATTCGTAACTAAAAGTTAAAATATAACTTTAATAAATTCAATCACTCAAAATTGAAGGTTTTTACCCGAATCTCCAAGATGGTTGATAGCGATGAATAAAGTTGATCGAGCCAAGGATCAATTGAAGGCATTTGCTCGTTATAATTGCATACCAGTTCCACCGAATCTCGAATCAGAAATAACACGAGTGATCGAACATAATAAACAAACTAAAAGCGCAGTGCCAAGAACTTATGGATTTTTAGATTTGTTTCGTACTAAACTAATGTTCATCATATCGTTTGCAGCTTTTTTTTACAGGTAATTTTAATATTTAAATTAATTTTTTGAAAGTTACTCACATTATTTCTTACAGTTTCGTATATTGTTTTGCTTTTTACGCTATCGCCTATTCGATGATGACGACCGGCTCTGATGTGCACTTTAGTAACATCATTACAAGCTTCATCGATGCGGGTTTCAATACGGTGACATATTTTGCTCTTTTACGGTAAGTATCGTTTTAACCTAAATTCGATATTAAAAATTGTTAATTATTCCAGCACAACTCGTAAAAGAATTTTGTACGTAATAATAACTTTCGTTACGACCATTTCCTTGCTCGTTACGATTCTGCAGAGTTTATTACCCGCTAACAATACCTCTTTTCTCGTCATAACTATAACTGCTGGTTTAGGCCGTGCTGGTATAGCGGGGATTTTTACTGTGATGCCCGTTTATGTAAGTGAAATGAGCCCGACCGTCATCAGAACTATGGTGATGGGAATGGCGAATCTCTGGGGAAGAATCGCAGGAGTTATCGCTCCTCAAGCGATGATTTTGGTAAAATTGTTTACAATTGGTGTTCTCATGTTAAATTCAAAGTTTGTTTAACACGAATAGGAAAAACATGTTTGGAAACCATTGCCTTTTCTACTATGTGCCTGTATGGCCTTTTTGTCTCTACTCATTACCATACCATTGCCAGAAACTAAGAATAAACCGTTGCAAGATCTTCCTGAAGACATAGGAAAATTATGGAAAGACGAAGAAAAGTCTAATGAAGATCAAGAAATGACGAAACCAATAGTAAACAGTGTTGATGATGGACTTTAACGTAAATAATAAAAAGATAAAAATGAAATTAATGCTTTAATGGAATTAGAAAAGCAAGAAACTCAATGTGAACTAACAAATACACTTTTTCTTCAATTTATTATATGCATTCAGTCATCAGTTTTTTTTATGTTTATTTCATGTTTTTAATAAACAATTTCACAATAGTTTGGAACAATTCTTAAACATTTTGTTGTTTTTAAAAAAGATAATATGTAGATAAAATAAATAACTGAATGTAACTCAAATGCTTAGGTTGTCAGAAAAATATTTTGTCAGGATGCAAATTCTACAGATTTCCCTACCAAATTCAAATATCTCGTTAAAACTCGCAAAATACATCAAATACGTCATTGTAACAAGTTGTCACCAGGGGGCGCCACTCTCAATTATACCATGTGTTAATAACAATCAATGGGTCACGTGCCTCACCCCTTTTAGTACAGCATCAGTTAAGATAAGAGAGTTTACGTCCAACACTCCGACTGAAAAGATTCCGACATAAGTGGAGTGTGGCAACAATGGGTGGAGTAGCAGAAGACGCAGAAGAAAAGCACAGAATCAAATCCATAGAAATTCGCCCGTCGAAAAATTTTTAAATCTAAAAATTTGATAAAAACAAATTAAATATTTCAAATTAAACTCACAGGAAATCCTTCAGACCAAACAATACCAAAATAATTTTTATAAAAAAAAAATCAATGATCATATTTAAAAAAAAAAAAAAAAAATCCTCACGTATTTAAACTATTTTCAATAACAAACACTCCAATCTAAAGGTCAACATCCCTCTAACTTTTAATCACGCAGTTCATCATCGCAACTCAACACACCGAGAGTGAGTAAAAAAAGTTAAAAATATATAATTTTCCAATTTAATTAAAACAAATTTAAATACAATACACCATATAAACTTACGAAATACATTTACAACCTAATCCATTTAAATCATCTTTACATAACTAAAATTCGATGACGTCCGATTTATTTAAGCCGTATTACATCCAATTTAATCTCGTGTTGCTTATCCTTGTCAGTGAAAAAGCAATTGAATTTGATTGAAACAATCAAGTCAGTGGGACAATCAGTTACAAGCAAGATCGAGTCTGAATCCTCGATGGGTTTTACAACAGTCGATGATTTATTAGCCAATTTCGGTGATCCCGGAAGGTACCAAAAAAGTGTATTTGCAATGTTAATATATGCAATGTCGATATTATCATTAAACAACATGTTAACGATATTTAACATGGGTTCGAGTCCGCACCATTGCAAGGTATAAAAATACTTTCAAAATTTATCTATCAAAACTGATTAAGTTTTTTCCAGGTACCTGACGGCATTTCACTCAATTACTCGATACCGAGATTAGAAAATGGCGAATTCGATTCGTGTTCTATGTATGTTAATTTCAGCGATCACAATGCTGGCATTACTGATTGCATTAACGGTTGGACGCATTATTCACAAGATGGGAAATGGACTATCGTTCAAGAAGTAATTTTATATTTAATTTATGTTAATTTATATTCAATCCATCTTTCCTAGTGGGATTTGGTGTGCGATAAACACTATCGAGCGGCATTGGCCAATTCGTTGTATTTTTTCGGAGTTACGATCGGTTGCGGCTTATTTGGATACTTAGCGGATAAAATAGGAAGACGACCAGTAATCCTAACGTGTTTATACACTTATGTTGCCATTGGTATCAGTATAGCATTTGTACAGGATTATAATTTATACGTCGCTTTGAGAATCCTCGGAGGTATCGTTGTGCAGGTAAAATATATTTAGGGAAAACCAATGAAAGTTTACCTAATTCAATATCACTTATAAATGATACCACTATTTTGACACACAAGTTTACAATGATTAAGATAAGTTATCAAATAGACTTTGAACCTGGCCATTGACCGACAAAAAAAATCGGACTTAATCCATATTGTTAGATAATACCAAAAAAATGAAATAATTACGTAATTATTTTCTAAAATGGATTTTATCCTTTCAGGGCGCATCGGGAACATCTTATACGATGAGTATCGAATTGTTTTTAACTCACAGACGAAACGCACTCGCAGTTCTTACGCAAATCCAATGGCCGATTATGTTATTGATGCTGACGATTTTAGATTATTACATTAAAAGTTGGAGGATATTCCAATTGATTATTAGCGTACCGTTTGTTTTAACATTTGTTTACGTATGGTAACAAATCGAGTGTTGATTTCATTGTATTATTGTAATCTCAATTATTTGTATTTTCTAGGTTTTTACCCGAGTGTCCACGATGGTTGATAGCCATGAATAAAGTGAATCGAGCTAAAATAGAATTGAAAAGATTCGCCCGTTATAATTATTTACCCGTTCCACCGAATCTCGGATCGGAAATCACTCATTTAATCGAATGTAACAGAGAAAGTGAATCTGTTGTTGACAAACGATACGGATTTTTGGATTTGTTTCGCACTAAACGAATGTTCAGCATATCGTTTGCTGGTTGTTTTCACTTGTAATTTTCTATTTTAGTTATATTTTAAATTGTAAAACGGTTATTTCTTTACAGTTTCGCTAATTGCTTTGCCTTTTACGCTGTTTCTTACTCGATGACTTCGATCGGTTCGGATTTCCACATTAGTTACGTCATTACGAGTCTCATTGATACGTGCGTTATTGTTTTGTCGTATTTCGTTCTCCATAGGTAAATTTTCGATGTTATTACGTTACGAATACTGTGGAATGAACTTGATTTTCGTAGGACTACGCGAAAAACATTGTGTTATTCAACGATATTGTTTAATACGTCCATTTCTGTGTTGGTCGTCATTCTATTGATTTTGTTACCGGCCAAAAATGCGGCGACTTTGTTAGGAATTACCATCATCGCTGGCATTGGTAGGGCGGGTATTGCGGCTTATTTTGTTGTCATGCCTATTTATGTGAGTGAAATGAGTCCTACGGTTATTAGAAGTCTCGTGTTGGGAGTCTCGAATCTTTGGGGACGAATTGGTGGAATAATTGCACCTCAAGTGATGCTTTTGGTAAAATTATTTTTTTTAAATTAATTTTAGTTGAAATAATTAATTGTTTTTATATTATAATAGGAAAAATATGTTTGGAAACCTCTTCCGTTCGTACTTTGTGCATGTATGACCTTCACTTGTTTTTTAATAACTTTACGTTTACCCGAAACGAAAAATAAACAATTACCAGAAGTGCCAGAAGATGTTGAGAAATTGTGGGATGATGCAAAGAAATCATCGAGTGATCAAGAAATAATGAAACCAATTGTTAGTGATAGTAAAAATTGTATAACGTGAAATAAATATGTAAGATTGTAAGAAGTTAATTATTACGACTAAATACCTGTGTTTTGAAGCAACAAACAAAATGGCGGCAGGTTTCTTTCAACTTTCACGCATTGCGCATGCGCCAAACTTACGAGACTAAGGAAAATAATAGTACAAATATTGCTTAAACACAGACACTTTTTGAAGTCAATAAGATTATCATAATGACAAAAATATGAAACAACAGCCACTAGGATCTGGTAATTTCCATATCCATGCTATATACGCTACAGAGACACCACTATCACAACCAGAATAGAAAAGACAACAAAGTTGTTGGTGGATAGCACTGTGCATTTTAATAAAAATAATTTCTTTTACTTTTTATAATAATACCTTTTACCATTGCCAAAAAAAATTAGAATTTTTATGCAATCAAACAAAAATAAAAAGTACTTGCACCTAATGGGTTTTCTCGTTTTCTCAAAAGCATTAAAACAGAAAAAAAAAAACATTAACTGCATTAGCATTAGAATGTGTGAGAATTTCATCCAGGCAGTGCATGAAATCAAAATCCATTAACCCTTCACTTGCTATAAGAGCATTGATCGAAAAATCGAACAGATTCCCAGTCTATTATTGTCAAAAAATGTCTACAAGTAGCCGAAAAGTTCAGCTAACACATTTTTATGTTTTTGAATCGAGTTCACTTCAACCAATAACAGCCAATCTCAACATGACAAAGAAATCTTTGAATCCATCTTAAAATTTCAAAATCTTTAAACTGAAATTTTTCAATCATCAATTGAAAAAATAAAAAATTTTAATTATTGCTTATTCTTATCATCTGATCAATGCTTATTAACTTACTTACTGACTTGAAAAATAAATATGTTGAAATCCAATAATAAACTCTTAATAAATTATTAGACAAAATTAAAAAAAATAATGAAAAGAAAATAATTCCATTAAGCAGGAAATTATTAACGCCATTTATTATCTCATCCCACCACTTGTCTATCTCACTTTAACAAAAGACTAGCCTCGGCCCACTCACAAATGACGTCACAGAAGACACCAAGAAAAGTATAAAACCAGTTACAATAAAATTGCATAGCCTTAAGGCTGTACCACGTGACCGCACCTTAGATGTCTCGTTTTAGTTGGAAAGAAAAGAGAGCAAAACTGTTGATCGACCCACAGTCAACGGCAATTTTCACTTGTCAAAAGATCAATGGGATAAAATGGTCGCAACCCTGGATAATTTTGTAAATCGATTAGGTGATCCAGGGAGATATCAAATATTCGCATTATTACTATTAGCCATAAATGGATTCCCAAGTGCTATGAATCCTGTTCTTATTACAATTTTTGCTTACACACCTCAACATCATTGCAAGGTATGATTAGTTTTAAGTTATGTAATTCAGTTCTAAGTTTGAATTAAAGGGTTTTTTTTAACTTTAAAAATTCGAATTTTATTTTGGGGGAGGGAAGGGGTGTGTGAGTGTAGATAAACTAGTTTTTCCTGTTGGTTTTTTCAGGTTAGATTTTTCTTTGGGTGTAAATGGGGGCAGTTGAGGTCTTGAATTATTGTTTCATTTACTTTTCTTTTGTTGACATTTTGGTTTATAATGGAAGGAAGTTATAATGAGAGGAAGTCACACTTTATGCACTGTGATTCCATCTTTTGGATGTTAAAATTGTCTAATTTTTATTTGAAAAAAAAAAGATTTTTAAATTGTTTTTGTTAAAAGTTGTGAAATATAAAATTTAGAAAAGAAAATAAAATTAAAAAAATTTTTTTTCTTGTGAAATATTATAGTAATTATGAAATTAGACCATATAATATACCATAGTAACTCTATAGGTCATCAAATTATGTGTTAATAACCTATGTCATTGTTTTCTATCATCTTGATTACAATATTTAGAAATTTAAAACTTAAAAAAAAAATCTTAAGAGAAAACTACAATAATAAAAATAAATTGATCATTGTATGTACACTTCAGTGAATGTGTTAATAATGGAAGGGCAAATTCTTTACAACCAGTTATTGAAAAAAATACTTATCTCTGCTTTCCCCAATGACCTCGATTTCATCAACCCAAAAAAATAACCTCAAATATTCAAAAGTAAAGTGAAATTCAAAAAATAACAAAAAAAAATTTATTAACAAAATAAATTTATTATTTGACACACTTTACTAAATAAGCTTAACCTTCCCCACAGCTAAAAAACCATTACTTTTGTAGTTTTATAACTCATTACTAAACAATTGGCCAATTGTATATAATAATGTTTTTTTTACAATATTAAGGCCTCAAATCTCTCACAATAAGTTGAGAAAAAATACTAGAAAAGTAGAACACAATGGGATTCTGATTTTATCAATTTCCAACAACAATGCTAATTTTTAAATTCAAAAAAAATTTAATAAATTAATTATTCATTCAATACTTATTTTTATTTCTAACCTTGTCCTATATTTTAAATAAAAACCACATGACCTTAAATGCATCACTTCATTTGATTTCAGGTTGGCTTCAATACCAGTTTTTCTTTAAATGACTCAATTCCATTGAATACTGACCACAAATTGGACAGCTGCAGTGTTTATGTAAATCCAGCTAATAAAAATGCGGGAATTTCAACTTGTTATGGTGAATGGGACTACGAAACCGATGCTAAAGGTGCATCGGTTGTTGCAGAGGTAAATGAACGTCGTAATTGATTATATACTAGATTTCTGAATAAAATTAAAATTAATTATTACAGTGGAATCTCGTTTGCAATAATCATCACATGGCAGGATTAGCACAAACTTTGTATTTCGTCGGTGTAGCCATTGGTGGTCCGGTAGCTGGTTTTCTAACTGATAAATTCGGCCGCAAACCAGTTATGTTGATCGCTTTACTCCTGCAAACAGTAATTGGGATTGGAATTGTATTTTCGAGCACATACAATGCATATATAGTACTTAGAATGTTTCAAGGATTCTTAGTTCAAGTAATTTACTTACTAAATAACAATAGCGTAAATCTAATGTTGGTTTTCTGCAGGCTCTCGTCATTTCGACGCATTGTTTGATATTTGAAAATTTCTCGCAGAAATTTCGAACAAATGTAGCTATTCTTGTAACGAGTGTTGCATCGTTGGCTGTAATCATAGCGGCTTTTATAGCTTTTGCTGTTAATAGTTGGCGATATGCTCAGTTAGCGTTAAGTTTACCGAGTATTGTTGGAATTGCTTATTTCTGGTAAGTGATTTTTCGAGGTCTGTTTTAATTACTGGAATTAATAGTTAACTTGCAGGTTGGTACCAGAATCACTCAGATGGCTTATCTGTAATAAGAAATTAGAAGCAGCTGAAAATATTGCCGAGTTCTATGGCCATCATAACCACGTCACATTGCCACCAACATTACCGCACGAGATTGACTGGATATCGCGTCAGCTGCCGGTGTCTTGTAAAGGAGAATGGAGAAACGATCCCAGACATCTAGTTAAAACACCTAAGTTGAGGAAATATTTATTAATACAATCGTATAGTTGGTAATTAAGTCAACTACAATGATCCAAATCTATGCACAAATCTTCGAAATTATTGTGCTTTCAAAAACTACAAAAATGCTCTTTGCCTTTTTGAGCTTGTGCAACTAAAGCACTCAAATGCTATTTTTGAACAGGTAGAGCACTCTAGATGCTGCTCTAGAGCTGTTTTTTAATGCACCTTTTACGTCACTGGTGCATGCTCTGCTTGAAACGGAGCACGCTCTCCTAGTACATTTGGAGTAGTTTTAGAACACACACAATGTCATAGATTCTGGTCATTGACAGTTTTTATAACCAGTTTAATTAATAAAATTAAAATATTAATTTAGGTTTGCAACGGCATTGGCAACATCTGGTATTACGTATCTTATCCCTGATTTGGGAGGAAGTGTTTATTACACTTTTATAGCAATAGGTGGCATATCAGTATCTAGTCGCCTTGTTTTATTCTTTATATTACCAAAGTGAGTAGTTTTGAAAATTAAAAATGAACTGAAAAATGAAAAAGTGGCAAAAATCACTTAAAAAGTCATTTAAATATCAAATTTTAATTTTTTTTATTTCTAATTAGGTTAGGAAGACGTATTTTACAATGTGTCTGTTGTATTATTATTGGCATTCTGTACTTCATAACCTCATTGCTTTATAATTATTCAGGTAATTGTTTAACTTTTATATATTTACTTAACAACTTAGTAAAGTGTTAAAAAAATATTTATAGTGGAATAAAAAGTTATTTATTTCAAATAACCTTGAAAACTCACAAACAAAAAATTAAAATTTAACATAAGACCTTGTAAAACATGAGAACTTTAATTAATAAAAAATATATTTATTTCAGGCGGAACAATCGGTGTTAAAGCGGCATCTGTCGGCTGCGCTTTATTTGCAATTGCCTTCGTATCTGCCAGCACAGCAGTGCTAAGCATTTACACAATTGAACTTTACCCAACTTTAATAAGGTATTACATCTTATCAACTAAATAAATACAAAAAAGACAAAGAAAACTGGTATTTTATAAATAGACATAAATCCCTAAAAACATAAAACACAGGCCTTGGATTTATTAAATTCCCATAATGATTAATGATCCTTATCAGTAAAAATGGCTGTTTTCAAAGGCCACTGACCTAAAAATCTTTCACTAAAAATTCTGTGAAATTCTAACATTTGGTTGAGACATAAAACCATTTATTACCTCTTTAGAATTCAAAACAAATGAAGGAAAACACTATTAATATCTCAACTGTCTTGTTTATACTCTTTTTAAAAGTAAACAAAGACATTGGGCATTGACATAATATGTAAAGTGCTTATTAGGCATTGTAAAAGCAACCAAGCAACTAAGTTATTAAGTGATTGCTCATCAAGATGAAGTCAAGCATGTAGATTAGTATTTATTTATAGTTTAAGGAAAGTTGTGAAAGTTTTTACTGATTTCCTTATAATTTAAGTTTTACTTTAGGTAATTGCTATGTAATTTGCTTTAAATGGAAAATGTGTATTTTATTCTTATGTAAGATTTGATTTTATCATTTTTTTTTTTAATTCCAGGGCTGCTGGAAATGGAGTTTGTACTTTTTGGTTTGCATTTGGATATATTTTAGCACCTTTTTTACTTTTATTGGTAAAATTTAATTTGAATTTGAATTTATAAATTAATAATGTGTTTTTTTAAGGGTGAAAGGTCGTGGATTCCATTTCCCGCTCTTTTCATTGGGATTGTGACAATAGTTGCTGGTTTATTGACATTACTTTTACCTGAAACTCAACAAATACCATTACCAGATACTGTAGAAGATTCGGAAAATATCGAAACTATTTATAGCACCAAACCGAGAATACGTTCGTTTCGTAAAAATATAAGCGAAACCGTAACGTGATTTTTTATGCTCAATTTTAAAGCAGATTTTTTATAATTTATTGTGAAATTGAGACACAAATGTAAATATAATTTTATAGAATTTTTTTCTTTTATAATTTTATAATAACGTGCCAAATATAGTCAAGAAATGTAAATATTTTTAAAATAAATTTAAAACAATTTAAAACACCCACTTTCCATTGTTCTTCCTTTTGAATTCTGGGAAAAAGAACTCGTTTCATTAAAATATCCACATCGCCAGAAAAGGTAAACAAGAAACAAAATTAAAGAGATAAAAATCCCCATAGAAACAATAAATTTAAAAAAATTAATGTAAATTTACAAAATTAAAAAATTAAGATTAATGCAGATTAGATATTCGGGAATCGAATTACGGTTTTACCAATTGAGATTTAGCGATTTAACGGTCTAATGCATTTCCTGCGACGTTTTGATTTTAAGAATTTCAATCATGTGATTTCTCTTGAAAATTGATCGGTGAGTTTAGCCTTATTATTATAAAATACCAAACTTAAAAACACTCGAAAAATCCAATGATTAATTTTTACACTTGGAATTTGGCCAAGATTTTATTTCGTGAAATTTGTTTTAGTTGAATTTAAAGTGTGGCAAATAGCAAACCGGATTTCCTAAGGTTTAATAAAAAGAAAAAATAAAACATTAAACACTTAAAACTCGTAATTAAATTAGAAAAGTGACAAAAACAAGTAGTGAACCAGATGTTATTTTCAAAAAGATAATGAATACGGTTTTCATTTAAAATATAAAGCTGAATTTGCGAGAGGGAGATTTAGTGACGTCACTATGATGTCACCATTATCCGGAGGCAAACCACGAGAGATGGATTAATGAAAAAAATTCATTCCAATACTAGTTTCGTTTTGGACTTGACTGAAATTTAATCATCTTGCCATTTGTTAATTGTAAGTTTAAAATCTATAATTTTTTTAAAAATCTTAATTTCTCGCTCTTTTCTTAAAGATCACAATGTCTACACCAACACCTCCACCCAATCTCTTAGATAAATTATTATTGAGTTTAGGATCACCTGGTCGATTTCAAGTGATACTTTTCATACTTTTATGTACCAATGCGTACCCAATCACTTTCAATTTCATTTTCATGACCTGGTATCGAACCATACAACCTCATCACTGCAAGGTACCATTTTCGAAAGTCTTTTAATGGCACTTCTGGTTATGCTAAGAGCATGAGATTAAGGGATTACGGGTAATAGGGATTATAATTTATGCATATAAAATCTTAAGCTCTCAACTAAACAGTAAGTGGCATTTTAGGAGCTGCGAAGTTCACTTTAATTCAATGTTAAAACATGTGGTAAACATGTTGTTTCTGGCCTTGACCTTCTTCTCGTGTACCAATTTTGGTAGTTTTGGGTCAGTTTGTTCCTAATTAATCACTTTCTTCACCGTAAAGACATTTGAGTAAATAAAAATTTTAATTTTATGACTGGGAAAAAATATAATTTGATATTAGAAATTAAATATGGGGAATTTTGCAAGGTCAAATAAATCTCGGTTCAATGTCTCATTGTAGCAATAAAATTATAATTATTGTTTCATTTGGTTTCAGATTCCTAGCAATGTTAGTGTTGAAGATTACATCCCCAAAGAGGCGGATTCCAGTGAAAAATTAAGTCAATGTCGAATGTATATTAATCATACGAATCATTCAGCTGGTACTGAAACATGTGTAAATGGATATACTTACAAAGAAGGTTATGATCACACTATTGCTAGCGAGGTATTTCCAAGTATTTTTTGTCTATTAATAGACACTTTGCGGAAGCTGTTTTTATTGGTTTAGCTTTTTATATACTTATAAAGTATTTCTATAAGTTATAATTTGGAAACCAAAGTTTTTTCTGCAAAATTTCTATAATTATTCTTCAACAATAGATTTTTCATTCAATCTTCAAGAGAGAATTTAACAAAATTTTGTTTATTTTATTCTTATCATAAGATAAAAGGATATTAACAAAGGAACTTCCTCTGTTATTTCTCAATTTGAAGGAAGGAATTACTCAGGCAGCTTGGGTACAATAAAAGAAAATTCTTTGAATTTTTATCAGTTGTTTGTTAGATTAAAGATTTATTTGAAGAAATAATAGACTTTAAGATTGAATTGAATTTTAGGTTTTAATAATAAACATTAAGTGGATTTAGTTGCCACTTAATTAATTGAGTGTTTATTGTTTTTTGTATTTTTTTTGTTGTTTTTAATATTTAAATTTTTTTTTAATTACAAACAGTGGGATTTGGTATGTGAGGACCAAAGTTTTAGCACTAATGCTGCAACAATTTTCTTTGCTGGTGTCATGATCGGAGGACTCATATTTGGCAGTTTGGCAGATAAATTTGGAAGAAAACCTATAGTTCTATTCACTTTGTATGGGCAATCGATTCTTGGCATTATAATTGCATTTAGTCCATCTTATGTCATGTTTGTCATACTTAAGTTCATTCAAGGCGCACTTCTGCAGGTAAATTAAATTACATTATTCTTATTTGTAATTATAATATCACTTTAAGAAATATTTGTCTCTCTTTCTATATTTTTTTAAATACTTTTTTAGGTGCAAAATGTTTACAATTTTAGTTAAATAATTTTAGATCTGTTTTAAATCACTTTCAAATAGTTAGTTATTACCACTTTGTGATAGGATATGAATGATCAGCGTTATTCAATATATAGAAGAATATTAGATTTAATACAATTACAAACAGCGCCAAGCAGGGGGTGTGAAAGGTGCACAGCAACCGAGCAACAGGTCTGGCATCCCGGCAAATCAGGTCTCGCATCCCGGCAAATCAGGTCTGGCATCCCGCCGCCAACTACTTTTGGCGCTGATTACAAATTGGGAAGATAAATTCACAATTAACCAGTTGATGCATTCTTACAGTTTTTGCATTGTGTTGTTATAACTTTTTAGATGTAAAATATGTGAAAACACGCTTACACTCTTTAGGGATTGCAATCAACGAACAACAGTTTAGTAATGGAGATGTTTCCACTACGGTACCGAACCATAGCCGGTATGATATTAACCATGTGCGCTACATCGGGTCATATGATGCTCGCTGGACTATTTTATTTTATTCCTAATTGGAAATGGATGCAGTTAACCATCAGTTTGATGACAGTCGTTACACTCACTTACACTTGGTATTATATTACATTAGTTTACATAACAATCATTAATTTTAACACACATTATAGGGTATTTCCAGAATCAATACGATGGTTACTTTCACAAGACAAACAAAAAGAAGCTTTGGATTCAGTAAAAAGAATAGCAAAATGTAATCAAATTGATTTGGCGCAGGATACGCCGCAACAATTGGCAGAAATTTCGGACGATATAATAAGTAAATCAAGAAACGTCCAGAAATACGATGCTAGAGATCTATTCCGTACGAAAAAGTTACGTTATTACAGTTTATCTTTATTCTTCTGTTGGTAATGTCATTCAAACGTTTTTTGCTAAATCTGGAAATTAATTATAATCATTTTAATAAGGTTTTCAGCTGCTGTCACATATTACGGTATCCAATTTTACGTACCGAAAATGAAACAACGATATTGGAATTTATTTGTCGGTGGTGCAATAGAAACAGCAGCGAGATTCATTGGATATTTTATAATTGATAAATTGGGAAGGCGAAATCCACTCATATTTTTCTACGTCATGAGTGGAATTCTATGTATCGCTACCGGACTCGTCGATCATTTCACCGATCGTAATATCCATTTTATACCGTATATTTAGAAACGTTAATTTTTAATGTTTTAAAATTATTTTTAGGGGCTTTGGTGTCTAATATTTTGGCCATTTTGGGTAAATTGTGTACAGCGCAATGTTTCGCCTTTAATGCTATTTACGCTTCGGAGATTTTCCCTACAGTTATACGGTATAATTATAATTTGGTTTTTAACGCTAATTGAGTTTTATTATTTATAGAACGGTTGGTTTGGGTGCTGTCGCGTGTTTTGCAAGAATAGGCGCGATGGTTGCACCGCAAATTTTAGAATTGGTAAATATTTAAATTGGATTTCATAGTTATAAATCGATTTAAAATTATTTTTATTTTCAATCAATAGAGGGTTTATGTCGCTTTGTGGGTGCCATTCATCATTTTTGGATCTCTGTCGCTCCTATCGTCTATTTTCATCTTCTTTTTACCAGAAACTCTTAACGTGCCATTACCAAACACCATTGAAGATGTTGAAAAAATAACCGTAAACGATATTCCTACGCAAAATGGTAATATAGAAATTGGAATAGATAATCCAACGTTAGAAAGAACTAATGACGATACGAAAGAAAATCATAACGGTAAAGCAAATCCAACATTCGACGAATCTTCCGATAACGAAATTGCGAGCGAAAGACTTTAAATCGTTCTTACATATACATATTATAGGTACTTTAATATTAACGAAATTTATTATTTTCTACTTTTATTAATTATTTTATACCGACATTACGTAAAAACGTAACTTATGTGATACTTAAAACTCTATTAACTAATATTACATTTACAGTATTAAAAATTACTTTAAAATAAATTTTTATTGTTCCTACAAAACCATTCACAACACCTCTTTTGTACAACGTGAAATTAACGGTTTAAAACCCCAACCCAACACTGACAGACCGAGAAAACTCGCGAGAAACGTAAAACAATGTCTATAACTTCCAGTCACATCACGAATCCACACTTAGAAATCAATAAATAGTAATTATAGTAAGAAAAAGTTATAAAATAATAATATTTACCCATAATCGGTCCAGCGCTTAACAAGCACAACCCAGTAATAGCGTGATGTATTGCATTCGCACCAGGAGTTTCTTTGGGCCCGAAAGTGTCGAACATAACGAGAAAATAACTAACAAATGCGTAACCATTGAAAATGCCATAAGCAATGCTCACTAGCAAAATGCTGGTAAAATTGGCAGTGAATTGAAACGAGAGAACCGAAATGGCCATTAAAAATAATGAAATTAAATAAAGTTTAGTTTTATGTTTCGGTAGGAAATTGTTGACCAAACCTGCCAACCATCTGCACACCACTTCACCGATAAACGTAACCGATAAGAGATAAGCCGTTTGAGTTTTTGTTATTCCCTCAATTTGCTCCAAAGCGAATTGAGGAAGAAATAGATAATGGCTTACGAAAGCGAAGAAGAATGCGATTCGGTTGAATAGAAGCAAAATGAAAGTGACATTGGTGAAATGTCGACAATCGTTGAAAAGTTGTATGAAGATTTGTTTTAGGATATCGATTGTTGTTTTGTTATTGGGGGGCTTTACTAATGCCCAATTTGGTTGTCTTATCATCATTGCCGTTATGCAGTTTTGTAAGAAAATTCCACCTAATATTAGTAAAGCGCCTTGTAAAGCATAAATGGTTAAAAGATGCTTGACTAATATGGGCATTGAGAAGCCTATTACTCCGGCTATTGTTGTTGATGTACTCATTGCTAAAGATCGTCTTTTAGCGAAATACAGACCGGTTACTATTGTCGATGGAGTTAAGAAACACGCATTACCTAAACCTAAAAAATAAACAAAATAAAAAATAAAATGTTTATCGTTTCTTTTTAGCGAATTAAGGCCATGACACACTAAAATATGACCTTCAACTTATAAGGTTTAATTTATTCAGTAAAAAGTTTTTTTTACCTACTAGAACACCATAAGTTAACATGAAAATAGTGATGTCATCAACTGCCAATGAACTCAAACACATTCCACTCGCGGCTAAACACGATCCTATAAAAATCGTGAATTTAAAGGAATAGATTTCTGCTAATTTGTTAGAAAAAATCGCTGAAAAGAATTAAATTTTACGTCATTAGGAAAAAGAGGTCAGGTTTGTTAAATACCTACAAAAAACTGAACCTAAAACTCTCGGCAAGATAAGTATAGCAGCCAATTGATTACTGTAATTTGTATTTCGGCTTAACATCTCCGTATAAATTTGTCCCGAACATTTCATCAAACCCGTGCAAACACCCGCTATGAATCCCGTACAAATTACAACGATCCAGCCATAACCTCCATCTGGAAACGTACGTTCGCTCATTTTGTTTACATTTACAGTAAAAGGTTCGTGAAAAAAAATTTTGATTTGATAACATTTATCACAGTATCTGACAGTGATTCTTGTTATTATATACTATCAGAGATAAATATTTTGCAAAAAAAAAAAATTTAAAGTTTATTAAAATTAATTAAATTTAAATTAATTAAATAAATTAAATTTATTAAAACTTTCTTATATTTAAAAATAAATTTATTTCCTATTACAACATTTGACTCGACTGCAAACCCAAAACACGACAGATAAATCTAACAAAACAGCGAATAAAGTGAAACAATGTGCATAACTGCCAGTCAAATTACGTATTAAAGCTGTAAATAAAAATTATTTTAATTAAAAATTTCTAAATACCAAAAATCAATTATACCAATCACAGGACCAGATAACAATAAACAAAATCCCTTGACTTCAAACTGCAAAGCAATCGCTCCAGGTGTTTGTGCCGGTCCGAAAGTGTCAAACATTACAAGAAAATAAGTGAAAAATATATAACCACTAAATACACCAAAAATAACACACAACACTAAAACCGAAGTATAACTAGTAGTCAACTGAAACAATAACATAGTCAAACTCAAAAGAACCATCGCTACTAAATACATAATTGTATGTTTGGGTATAAGTTCATTTAACCAACCACCCACAAACTTCGAACATAAATCTGCAATGTTTATAACAGATATAAGAAAAGCCGATTGAGTATTCGTTATTCCTTCGATATGTTCGATGGCAAATGCAGGTACGATAAGTAATGTACAATGGAAAAGAAAAAAATAAGTGATTCGGCTACACAGTAACAGAATGAAAATATTTTTGCGAAAAAGTCGAAAGTCTTTGAGTAGTTGTCGCAGAATGAGGTAAATGGGGTTATGTGTTTGTTTAATTTCTCTTTTTAAGGGCATTTGTTGTAAAGCCCAAGTCGGTTGTCGAATTAGCATTGCGAATACGCAACCTTGCAAAACTATTCCAGCCCAGAATATTAAAGTGTTTCGCAGTAGAAATGTATTGAGTAACCATTGTATGAGAATTGGCATTAAAATATTGTGGATTCCTGCCACAGAGACCATTAATCCCATAGCAATCGAACGTTTTCTTTTGAAATATAAACCAGTTATGATTGATGCTGGAATTGAACATAGAGACATTCCGATTCCTAAACGAATTATGAGTTTATTAAAGTTTTAATTGGCTTTTATATTTGTCATATTCTTTGACTTACCTATTATTACAAATGTGAATGCAAACAAAAACAAATTCTCAATCACTAACGAACTTAAACACATTCCCACGGCCATTAAAACAGCTCCCATAAACATAGTCACCTTAAATGAATACAACTCAGCAAATTTAGTCGAAAATAAAGCTATAAATATAAAAACAGTTATTTCTATATAAAATAAAGCAAAAACTAACTAAACTTTTTTTGAAAATTTTTTAAATTTTTATATTTTTGTGTTTAAGTTACTCACCAAAAACGAAAGCCAAAATGCCAGGTAAGACTACAATGGATGCAAGTTGACTACGAGTGTAAGTTGTTGTTTGTAACATGTTTAGATAAATTTGTCCAACACATTTAGCTGCACTTGTTGACAATCCTAAAATAGCACCACTACTTACAGCTACAACCCATCCGTAACCCCCATCTGGATAACGTCTATTACCAGCCTCCATATCAATATCAAACTACAATAGTTGAATAAAGGAGATCAAAATGATAATCTTCATTGCTAACAGATTAACTCTCTAAGGAATGCAAAAATTTATAAAAAATTAATCCGAGCAGTTTGTAGTTGTGTATATTTAGAACAGGCAAACATAAAACTGATAACAACAATAATTATAAAAAATATAAAATTTTCTTCAGCTTTATCTACACTAAAGTATATTTGTGATTTATTAAAACAATTAATTTTATTTGTTAATATCTATCAGGGCCGATTGCACCAACCATTAATCTGCGCAACAAATTTTTTAAACAAAAGTTAAAAATTGATAGTTAAGCTTAACAATACATTACTTTAACTACTGATTTAACCTAGATTGGTGCAATTGACCTTAGACAATTTCTAAAATTTTAATACCTTTTGTGTAAGTATTTTTTCCTTTGAATAATTTTTATAATAAACCCTCTGTTTCAAAATGAGAATTGCTATTGAAGTTTGGACTGACTGATCTATGGTTACATTATCTACATAATTGGAATGATTGCTTCTGAACTCAATAACTTTCAGATAACAAAAATCAATTCACATAAATTAAATATTAAATTAGGATTTTAATATAAACTCGTCTTAATTTGCACATATAATTGCTATTAAAGTTTGTGTTCTGTAATATAAACTGCTGCCATGAAATAAATTTTCATATCAATTACAGAACCGAAATTCTTATTTAGGTTTATTTTTGGACAAACTGATATAATATAAAAAATATTGTGAAAACCCTTTTAATAATAGATTACAACTTATATAACTTACAAACTTTGTATACAAAGATAAAGTATAAAATATAAAAATAAATTTATAACAACCAAATGATTGATTTCATTATTTGTAAACCTTTTTAATATATAAATTAAAGTTATTATCACATTATTTGTTGACCATGTTTAAGATAAAATATTAAAATCAAATTTCTTCTTTCACTTTTGTAGTTTTACATTTACCATTAAACAGCCAAACTACTACTGAAAGAAGAGTTAGACCAGCAAGAACTGTAAAGCAATGTTTATAACTTCCAGTCAACTCACGAATCCAACCTTTGATAAAAGAAAGAATTTATTTGTAAATCTCAAAAGATACAAGTAAATATTTACCCATAAGAGGTCCAGATGCAAGTAAGAAGAATCCTTTGATTTCATAATGAAGAGCAACTGCTCCTGGAGTATCACTTGGGCCAAAGATATCAAACATTACTATCATATAAGTCACATGACAATAGCCACCAAATAATCCCAAAATTACACACAAAGCCATAATTGAGGGATAAGTATGAGTAAATTGAAATAATATAATCACAACACCTAAGCAGGTTAAATTTACTAAATAAACAATGGTTCGATTAGAAAAGAAATTGTTGATAAAACCACCGAGTAATTTTGCAATAAGGTCAGCAAGGGAAGCAACTGACAAAAGAAAAGCTGCTTGGATAGTTGTTATACCTTCAATTTGCTCCTTAGCAAATCGAGGGATTATTAAACCGAAGCAAATAAGTTGAAAGAAGAAACTAATTCTATTGCCCAACATAAGTATAAAAATGCAATTGCGAAAATGTCGAAAATCTCTGATAAGTTCTTTGAAAATTAATTTAAGAGAAATATAAAAATGATTAATTTTTGATTTATTTTCTTCATTTTCTGAACATTGAAGAAATGTTTGTTGTTCCTGTGTTTCGTCAACTTGTGATTTTTTTCTTGTTGTTTTAAATGTCCAAGTTGGTTGTCTGATTAGCATGGCTGCTATGCATCCATGAAGTGAAATTCCACTCCATAATATCAACGAGTTTTGTAGGTGATATTCATTAATAAACCATTGTAGAATTATTGGTAGTACAAGACCTGGAATACCCCCTATTGAAAGTAGTAATGCGACAGCAATTGGTCGTTTTTTATTGAAGTACAACCCTGCTAGAATAGTACATGGTGTTGTGCTAAAAGAAACACCAACTCCTGCAAGAAATTAAATATAAATTAATTTATAAAATTAATTAAGGTGCATTGCAATATATTAAGAATACATTTTAAAAGACATTGCCATGTTTAAAATGCATTACAAATAGCATTTACAGCATCTGTGCCAATTCTTGTATATTTTAAATGTATTTAAAGTGCCATCAATAAATATATTTTACATGCATTTTGGCTCCATATGGGAAATTAAACTGTTACCCTGCAAAATACACCTATTAAATTTACTCACCTATTATCACAAAACTGAAAATCAAGTTGACCAAGTTATCTACAGCAAATGAACTTAAAAATATTCCACCTGAGAATGTAAATATCCCTATGAAAAGTGTTAATTTGAAGGAGTACATTGTTGCCAATTTAATGGGAAATATCGCTGCAAAATAAAAGTTGATTAATCTACTTTTTATTATCAAAATCGACAATCATACTTAAAGCAAAGTTTAAAAATGCTGGTATGGTCATAACTGAAGCCAATTGGGTCCGAGTAAAATTTGATGTTTCTACTAAATTTGCATATATAACTCCTGTGCATCTCACTACACTGATGGCCAAACCAAAAATAGTAGCCGATGCTATTACTATAACCCATCCATAACCACCATCTGGACATTGTTTAATTTTCGATTTCATATTCCAATTTTGAATTTTTTCCTTAAAATTAAAATGTATAATTCATTTTTCATTTATTTATTCGTAATTTGTATTCACACCTCGTTTAACTTTATAATAATTACGTAAAACTTCATATGTAATTACAATAAAATTATAATTACTTATTACATAATCGTAAAATAATTATTTGTAGTCACATAAAAGCATAAAATTATAGCAATAAATAAAAATGTAATCAACTGGTGACTTTTAACAATTTGAATGCATTTCTTATGACTAATAATGTCACAGCTTCAAGGCACAATTTCTGTGTGGCAAAGGTTCTAATTTCTGTCCAACCACTTCTCCAATCTGCCCTACATTGGTCTTATAAGTGTTGTTGCCTGTCTCTCAGTCATAATATTCTTAACCAAAATTTCATAAAATAATATTTAGTAAGTTAAATTTCAAATCCTACAAAACCTGACATCATAATTAGTCTTCTAAATTTATCTTTTTCACAAAAACTAATTTACGTAACCAAATTCAATCTCACATTACCTTGAAAACACCAGAACTACATATTTGACCTGCATTCAAGTTGGTCAAGCTCTAGCACACATCACTTAAAAAGGTACAACTGCCAACCAAAAACATAGTGCTTGCACTGCTCGACTACAAAATGGCGGGAATCTCATATTTTATCATTGCCTTGAGCATGGATAATAATAACAATTTGCAAATTGCTTGATAAAAAAACTACTTTTTATTTTATTTTCCAAAGAGAATATAAGTGATAATAGGACCAACTTGTGTGCAAGTTGAGCATATAAAACAACACCTGTCAGTTTGTGACCATCCGTTTCGCCGCCGCTTGGATACGGTGTCCAGGCAGCGGTATCGCAGATGGGGCACGTGAATAATTTGGGATGGACGCGTGATTTATGAATTAGCGAGCCTTTATTAATCGGCCGCTACCCGCAATCACCATCACGCTCCCAAAGTTTCCTAAGGTTTGCCGGCCTCGTACCGGTATCTATGATACCGATACGAGATCTAGATATTGTATGCACACTAAATGGCTACATGGGGTAGCCGTACGTCCTCATCAACCCCCGCACAACATTCCCTACGCCCACCGCGTGGCCACCTGAGCAACCCAGCTCATCATCATCTCCTTAGCTATATTTTCCCTGTCCGATCTCTCGGATGGGGAAACAACAACTGTCTCTACTTTGGGTTGTGCCACCTCAGGTGGTGCAATGGACACATCCCGAGGTTACCTGACTGGGACCCATGCTGCCCTCTAGTGACATCTGGTCACAACCATCTTCTTTTTCCAACCACTTTTTTATTTTTTTAAATTTTTAAAAAATTATTTTTGTTTTTCATTAACTTATACAGGTTGGAATCTTGATATAACGCACTTGAAGGCATTGTTAAAATGTGTTCGTTAAATCGAGAGTTTGCTATACTCGATATAACGAACTATTTTGTTAAATCGAATAAATGGAAAAAAAATTTAAATCACTTGATATAACGAACTAATTCGTTAAATTGAATGAATAAGAAAAATTTTAGATCACTTGATATAACGAACTGTTTCATTAAATCGAATTAATAGGAAAATTCTTTTAATTACTTGTGGTGTTAAATGTGTGAAAAATAAATTGCAAAACATAATAAAACCTCACAAGTATTAACTTTGGATTGGGACAGCCAATTTTTTTTTACAGGAAGTGAGTCTTAAATTGTGTTAACTTCACCTTCGTTTTGTAAAATGTGTTTGCTATAAGCAATAATTCGTTAAATTGGAATTTGTTATATTTGATTTTTTTTTAACCATCAAGTCTATGGTAAACCAACCAACAAACTACAAATTGTTCTTCATATCGCAATATGCGATTTTGTTAAATTAAGGTTTGACCTGTATTTACTGTTGGATGGCGCAACAGTGATATTCTGCACCCTTCATCTCAATAAATGTAGTTAATAACTACATTTATTTAGTTGGAAATAAATGTAGCAAAGTCGGCTTGGAAAAATTGCGGCGCTCAGTGCAAAATCCGATTGCAGAGCTTTTTTAAATTTGCAATGAGAATGGGGTGCGGGAGCTTGGCAGGTGCAAGGCTCTTGTGACAGAGAAATCCTCAAGAACCTGCAGGGCATGGGAAAGAATGTGACCATCCGTTCTGCCGCTGCTTGGATACAGAGTCCAGGCAGCGGTATCGCAGATGGTGCACGTGAATAATTTGGGACGGACGAGTGATTTATGAATTAGCAAGCCTTTATTAATCAACCGCAACCCGCAATCACCATCATGCTCCCAACGTCTCTTAAGGTTCGCCGGCCTCGTACCGGTATCTATGATACCGATACGAGGTCTAAGATATCATATGCACACTAAATTGCTACGTGGGGTAGCCGTACGTTCTCATCAACCCCCGCACAACATTCCCCACGCCCACCACGTGGCCACCTGAGCAACCCAGCTCATCATCATCTCCTTAGTTATCTTTTCCCTGTCCGATCTCTTGGAGAGGGAAACAACAACTGTTTCTACTTTGGGTTGTGCCACCTCAGGTGGTGCAAATGGACGTGCCCCGGGTTTCTCCTGACTGGGACTCATGCTGTCCTCTAGTGATATCTGGTCACAAGAAGAAAGAGCAACTGACCATGAGTTGGAGTAACAGTAATGTGACAGAAATCAGACCCTTCCCCCCTAAGGTAATCAATAAAAAGCAGAAATTGGATATCAAACCAGGTCCCTGAAATGTGCATACCTCCACAAGGTTATGGAAAGGCAGAATCAGATAAAATTACGTTATGCTAGAATTCATTCCACTGTTTGCACACCCCATTGTAAAGATACAGTCTTGACACTGAGTAATCATAAATGGAAGAAGTGAATTGTGTTGGACTTGTGTTTGTGTCATTGGGATTAATATCTATAATGTAAAAACTGAGACTTGTGTTCAAGGGAATACTTGGCAAAATAAAACTATAGGAAAGGGAGCATGAGAATTTCATGATATTACAATGCTGTCAGCTATTGATGAGGGAAAGTATCTAGTCAAGGCAAAATCCAAAAAAGAATTTGCCAACTGCCAACTTAAACTTTTTTAAGTTTTTTAATGCAACTAAAGAAAAAAATACACAAAATTCATTTGCTTGAAGCAGTAAAATGCATATCATTAAACCTATTACCTTCAAAAACGACATTGTCATTTTATAATTAAAACATAATAATTGACTGCCTGCAGTCTATATCAAGTTAATGATTCTACATTGCCACAATAAACTGGGTTTATAATGAATAAAAAACTTCAATATTCCTATTTGTCTAATAAATTAAAATAAACATGAAAATAGTACTAAAAACTTGAATAATCAACAATATTTTTCAAACTAATATCTATAATACAAAATACAATACTACAGTTCTACTTCATTTAGCTTTTTCGGATTACATTTAATCTTACTCAGCCATGGTAGTACTGAAAGAAGAGTGAGAATAGCAAGAACAGTAAAACAATGTCTATAACTTCCAGTCAACTCACGAACCAAAGCTAAATAAAAGAAAAAAAACATTATAAGTAAATTCCAAAACATAAATGAAATAGTTACCCATAAGAGGTCCAGACACAAGTAGACAGAATCCTTTGACTTCAAACTGAAGAGCAATTGCTCCAGGAGTATCAGTTGGGCCAAAGCCATCAAACATTACCACAAAGTATGTGACAAATATATAACCAACAAACAGTCCCCAGACAATGCATAAAGCCAAAATTGCAAGATAAGTATGAGTAAATTGAAATAGTAAAATCAAAATACTTAAACATGTTAAAGCTATTAAATAAGTTACAGTTCTATTGGAAACGAAATTGTTGATAAAACCACTGAATAATCTCGCAATAATATCAGATATGGAAATAACTGACAAAAGAAAAGCTGCTTGAATATTTGTTATACCTTCAATTTGTTCCATTGCAAATGAAGGTATTATTAAAGAGAAACAAACAAATTGAAAAAAAAAACTTATTCTGTTCCCCAATAAAAGAATAAAATTGCAATTGCGAAAATGTCGACAATCTTGAATTAATTCTTTGAAGATTAATTTAATACAATTGAATATTTGATTAATTTTCCATTTACTTTCTTTATTTTTCGAATCGTTAAGAAAAGTTTGATTTTCTCCTATTTTGTCTATTCTTAATTGTTGCTTTGCACTTGTTTTCAATGCCCAAGTTGGTTGTCTGATTAACATTGCAGCTACGCATCCATGAAGTGAAATTCCACTCCATAATAATAATGAGCTTCGTAAATGATATTCATTGATTAACAATTGTAGTACTACTGGTAGTACGAGACTGGGAATTCCTGATAGTGAAAGTGATAATCCCATAGCGATCGGCCTTTTTTTAGTGAAATATAATCCTGTTAGAACATTGCATGGTAAAGCACTGAAAGAAAAGCCAATTCCTGAAATACGAGTGCAATAATGCCATTATTAGATATAGAAAATTAAAGATTATCAAACCTATTATGACAGAAGTAAGAGTAAAATATCCCATGTTATTTATAGCCAGTGAACTCAGACCCAATCCACAAGACAATAGTAAAACTCCAGAAAAGAGAGTCACTTTGAATGAGTACATTGTAGCTAATTTATTAGGAAAAATTGCTAAAAAAGAGAATTAAAATTAGATTTCTAAATTTCAGATCAAAATGTAACACTTTTACCTAAAATATAACACAAAACACCAGGTAAAACCATGACAAAAGCCAACTGGGTACGAGTAAAATTTGTTGTTTGTATCATATTGGCATAAAGTGTTCCAGTGCATTTAAAAATTGCAGATGCGAAACCAAGAATAGTAGCCGATGCTATTGCAACAATCCACCCGTAACCACCATCTGGACATTCATTAATTTTCTTCGCCATATTTCAATATTATGTTTTCTTCCTATCGATATTTAATCATATTTGATATTTCGAACCTTGTTAAAAGATTAAATTCATTTAATGGGATTTTTAAGATAAATTTAGAAGTTTCAACTTACATTCGAGAATGAACTTTAAACTGGTTTTTATGGCTCTTTACGTAATTGAAAAACGTTGAAAAGCGACGTTTCGTTTTCATTACTTGTAATTTAGTGAAGTTTATCATTATTATAAGCCATCAATAACCCATTTGATACTTGCGTCAGAGTGTTTGAAATAAATTTACAAATTTTTATCTATTTGTACTTTGATTGTGAAAGTGAATGTTAATCTCATTATGTGAACTTTGATTCAAAAGCGAAATCGCATTGGCACAAACACTAAACAATTTTTCTTTAAAGATTAACTTGTACTCAGAGATATTTTTAAAAATCTGCCTTTAATGGTTTGCTAAATGCCACCAGGAGGGAAGCACTGAAACCATCTTTGGATAATGATTATGCATTGTCTTAACAAACTGGTTACAAAGAGAATAAAATGACTTCAAAGTTTCTATTTATCAGACGAATTAAAATAGTCATCAAAATACTCAAATTAACATTTCATGCTCACATTACCTACAATATCAAAATACAATACTGTGATGGATCCTTGTCTCACTCGATGGCCTCGGCGATGTAGTTTCCTTACTTCTGCTCGCCGACCGTGCTCACCGTCTCTTCGCTCTTTCAGTGATAAGCTTGGACTACTATCCGTTAAACTAAACAACTATTTTACTACTGAATAAAGATACATTGAATACATATAATAATAGAATAAATGATTGGAAGTATTGAGAGCTTCTGGCTTCGATTCTTCTCCGCTTCTCTATTTATAATTTTTGTCGTTTCCCACGCTTTACTCCCATTCGTCCTTCTTCTCTTCGTCATTACTCTTTTTAGCTTCGTCTACTGTTCACACGAGTAAATAATGATTATAAAATATTAACATTATCACAAAAACAACATACAATACTACAGTTCTACTTCATTTAGCCTTTTCGGATTACATTTTATCTTACTCAGCCAGGCTAGTACTGAAAGAAGAGTTAGAATAGCAAGAACAGTAAAACAATGTCTATAACTTCCAGTCAACTCACGAACCCAAGCTAAATAAAAGAAAAAAACATTATAAGTAAATTCCAAAACATAAATGAAATACTTACCCATAAGAGGGCCACATGCAAGTAGGCAGAATCCTATGATTTCAAACTGAAGAGCAGTTGCTCCAGGAGTATCAATGGGGCCAAAGGTATCAAACATTACCACGTAGTATGTCACGAATAAATAACCAGCAAACATTCCCCAGACAATGCACAAAGTCAAAATTGCAAAGTAAGTGTAAAAAAATTGAAATAGTAAAATCACAATGCTGAGACATAATAAAGCTATTAAATAAGTTACTGTTCTATTGGAAACGAAATTGTTGATAAAACCACTGAATAATCTTGCAATAACGTCAGATATGGAAATCACTGACAAAAGAAAAGCTGCTTGAATATTTGTTATATCTTCAATTTGTTCCATCGCAAATGAAGGTATTATTAAAGCAAAACAAACAAATTGAAAAAAAAAACTTATTCTGTTCCCCAATAAAAGAATAAAATTGCAATTGCGAAAATGTCGAAAATCTCGAATAAGTTCTTTGAAAATTAATTTAACAGAAATATAAAAATGATTAATTTTAGATTTATTTTCTTCATTTTCTGAACATTGAAGAAATGTTTGTTGCTCCTGTGTTTCATCAGCTTGTGATTTTTTTGTTGTTGTTTTCAATGCCCAAGTTGGTTGTCTGATTAACATGGCAGCTATGCATCCATGAAGTGAAATTCCACTCCATAATAGTAATGAACTTCGTAACTGATATTTATTGATAAACCATTGTAATAGTACTGGAAGTACAAGACAGGGAATTCCTGATATTGAATGTAATAATCCCAAAGCAAACGGTCTCTTTTTAGTGAAGTATAAGCCTGTAAGAACACTGCATGGTAAAGCACTGAACGCAAAGCCAACTCCTGAAATACAAGTGCAAAAATGCTATAATTAGTAATGCATATACATTTCAATAACAATTGTAATGAACTTGTTGATATCTGATTGTGATTTGTTTAATTATTATATTTGCTATTCGATGTTATTCGATGTCGCAAAACGACAGTAAAGGGAGATGACACGATACGAAATGGTCACATGACAAATGACGACATGAGGAGATATAAGGATTGGATTGAGCGGAAAATGTACAGTAACTTGGACACACTCGGATACACTTGGACATACTTAACTATGATCACTGTGATCACCTTTTGTATGTCAATTATAATTAGTATTTAGAATTAGATTAGTTTCTTATTAACTATAAATGAGGATTCATTTATGAGGCGAATGAAGACGAGAGCGAGGTGCAACGGCGAGCGCAACACACAAAGCGGTAAACGGTTGCGGAGGTGTCAATGACAAGGCAGAGGTCTGTCACAACAATGAGAATAAATGAAATAAAAATTATCAAACCTATAATGATATAAGCAAGGGTAAACAATCCCAAGTTATTTATAGCCAATGAACTCAAACCTATTCCACAAGACAACAGTAAAACTCCAGAAAAGAGAGTCACTTTGAATGAGTACATTGTTGCTAATTTAGTAGGAAAAATTGCTAGAAAAAAAATTGAAATTTGATTTCTAGATTTTAGACTAAAATGTACACTTTTACCTAAAATATAGCACAAAACACCAGGAATAACCATGACAAAAGCCAACTGGGTTCGAGTAAAATTTGTTGTTTGTATCATATTGGCGAAAATTGTACCGTTGCATTTGATAACTGCAGCTGCGAAACCAAGAATAGTAGCCGATGCAAATACAACAATCCACCCGTAACCGCCATCTGGACATTCATAATTTTTTTTCACCATACTTGAATATTATGTTTTCTTGTTATTAATATTTTATCACAATCTGATTTTTGAACTTTGTTTAGTGATTAAATGCATTTATTGAGGTTTTGAAGATAAGTTTAAAAGCTGTTGTCATGCTGCTAAATTTCGACTACCAAATAATTTTATTTCTTCGGGATCGAATTAAATTCCGATTTGAATAACGATCATAACTAGAGAGCGTTAGCTCAGCTTATTGCAAGTGACAGTTTTCTTATTCGATTTAAAGAATAACGAATAATTTTAATTCAAGGAACAACTCTTTTATTCCATGAAATTACAAAGTTTAAACTAACAAAGAAGCCGAGGCACTTACTTTAGTTAATTAATCATATAATAATAATAGTCAAAAACAATAGTTACAGTTCTCTATTTAGTGTAGCGGCGCTCGACACTAATATAGGGCAATGGTCCGTGTGGTTACTCTTATGCAGCATGCGCCAATGCTTGCAGGCAAGTTTTCCTCGGCGATTTGATGCATTCCATTTTAGCAAATTATCACTTGGTCCCGGTCCTCGGTCACTCCAAAATCTAGTTGTGGATTTGGCTTGATCATTGAAGTGTGGAATCGATTGTGATGGGGTTTTGCTGTTTGTGGTTGAGTTCTGTGTGTTATTTTCAGGCAGCCGAGACCTTTAAGGCCTTGGTCCCCTGGTGGGGAATTTGGGCAGATGCCCTCTGGTCATTGGTCAATCTTGACCGTCTTGGGTGGCTCATATAATATCCTCGGCGCCTCCAGTCTCGATATTTCGAGCCACAGGTGGTCCCTGTAAAGCGAGGAAAGAAAGAGAGCCATCTGATTGGTCTCTCCCCCTCAACCCGCGGGGTGTCGCGACATTACATCGCGGCGTTATCGTGACCCAACCCTTTTTAATCACGATACTATATACTGATGTATGAAAATGAACTTTATACAGGTTTAAATGGCTCTTACATAATTGAAAAACTGCGAAAATCTTTGCGACACTTGTTGTAACCCCTATTTCTGTATACCACAAATAAATGATCAAATGATTGAATGAGTATAAATGAATGAATAGAAACGTCATCATTTACTGCTCCTCCTGGTGATTGAATAATTCATTAATTCTAATAACAAATCCCTTTCACAGTTATCGATATCAAGCAAATGAAGGCATTAAAACAAATTAATGTGGAGGATGTTTCAGAGAAGCTGCACCCAGTGCTCAGAGATATTTTTAAAAATCTGCCTTTGTTAATGGTTTGCTACATGCCGCCAGGAGGGAAGCACTGAAACCATTATCGTGATCTCAATTGAATATTTCACATATTTATTGGGGTAACGATAATGTCGCAACCTCATCATCGCAACCAGATGGCAGCCTTGACCTTGGTCTATCTCCTCACCCTAAGGAGAGACAAAAGGGACGATGAGGCAGCACCCTGAGGGGGGTAGAGAGCAATAAACTGTCAGCTTTTGTTGCGAATTCCTGTCCAAAAAGGCCAATAGCAATTCGTTGTTGCCGAGATTATCCATCTTATCTCCACTAGGGTTAAGAACTAATAAAGAGGGCCATGACAGGAAGTCAACACAAGAATCATATCCCAGCAACAAACCAAAGACTAGCAAGAACCTCAGAGAACCTCAAAGTCAAGCCTTACTACTCAGAGTACATGAGTGATCGAGGACAGAGGTCAGGCAATTTCAAGTGTTGCCCGACTAATAAGTCGTTTGAAGAAATCGCCGGAGAAGACTACTGCCGTGTGGTCGACAGAGCGAAACCTGGACCACAATCCGAGCCGCGTGGAAGTACCCTCCGCGGCCCAAACATTGTACTAACCATTTGTAAGAGCTTCGGCTCCATCTGTGAGTATAATAAATACGATCCATTTGTATTAAAAATCCGATTTCGTTTCCATTTATTTTCCTATCATATAATCGCATTGATTTAAGTAAAGTGTTTTAACTGAGAAAAGGACTAGTCAAAATTAGGATTTAAGAAAAAAATCCGAGAGCACGACACCATCTTTGGATAATGATTATGCATTGTCTTGACAAACTGGTTACAAAGTGAATAAAATGACTTCAAAGTTCCTATTTATCAAATGAATTAAAATAGTCATCAAAATACTCAAATTAATATTTCTTGCTTACATTATTTACAATATCGAAATACAATATTATATACAATACTACAATTCCACATCATCCAATTTTTTCGGATTACATTCTACCTTACTCAGCCATGGTAGTACTGAAAGAAAAGTGAGAATAGCAAGAACAGTAAAACAATGTCTATAACTTCCAGTCAACTCACGAACCCAAGCTAAATAAAAGAAAAAAACATTATAAGTAAATTTCAAAACATAAATAAAATAATTACCCATAAGAGGGCCACATGCAAGTAGGCAGAATCCTTTAATTTCAAACTGAAGAGCAATTGCTCCAGGAGTATCAATCGGACCAAAGGCATCAAACATTATCACGTAGTATGTCACGAATAAATAACCAGCAAACATTCCCCAGACAATGCATAAAGCCAAAATTGCAAGATAAGTGTAAGTAAATTGAAATAGTAAAATCACAATGCTGAGACATAATGAAGCTATTAAATAAGTTACAGTTCTATTGGAAACGAAATTGTTGATAAAACCACTTAATAATCTTGCAGTAACTTCAGATATGGAAATCACTGACAAAAGAAAAGCTGCTTGAATATTTGTTATACCTTCAATTTGTTCCATCGCAAATGAAGGTATTATTAAAGAAAAACAAAAAAATTGAAAAAAAAAACTTATTCTGCTTCCCAATAAACAAATAAAAGTGCAATTGCGAAAATGTCGAAAATCTCGGATAAGTTCTTTGAAAATTAATTTAACAGAAATATAAAAATGATTAATTTTAGATTTATTTTCTTCATTTTCTGAACATTGAAGAAATGTTTGTTGCTCCTGTGTTTCATCAGCTTGTGATTTTTTTGTTGTTGTTTTCAATGCCCAAGTTGGTTGTCTGATTAACATGGCAGCTATGCATCCATGAAGTGAAATTCCACTCCATAATAATAATGAACTTCGTAACTGATATTTATTTATAAACCATTGTAATAGTACTGGAAGTACAAGACAGGGAATTCCTGATATTGAAAGTAATAATCCCAAAGCAAACGGTCTCTTTTTAGTGAAGTATAAGCCTGTAAGAACACTGCATGGTAAAGCACTGAATGCAAAGCCAACTCCTGAAATACAAGTGCAAAAATGCCATAATTAGTAATGCACATAAATTTCAGTAACAATGAGAATAAGTGAAATAAAAATTATCAAACCTATAATGATATAAGTAAGGGTAAACAATCCCAAGTTATTTATAGCCAATGAACTCAAACCTATTCCACAAGACAACAATAAAACTCCAGAAAAGAGAGTCACTTTGAATGAATACATTGTTGCTAATTTAGTAGGAAAAATTGCTAGAAAAAAAATTAAAATTAGATTTTTAGATTTCAGACTAAAATGTACACTTTTACCTAAAATATAACACAAAACACCAGGTAAAACCATGACAAAAGCCAACTGGGTTCGAGTAAAATTTGTTGTTTGTATCATATTGGCGTAAATTGTACCGTTGCATTTGAGAACTGCACCTGCGAAACCAAAAATAGTAGCCGATGCAAATACAACAATCCACCCGTAACCGCCATCTGGACATTCTTGAATTTTTTTCACCATACTTGAATATTATGTTTTCTTTTTTTTTCACTTCAATATTATGTTTTCCCGATATTAATATTCTATCGCAATCTGATTTTTGAACTTTGTTTAGCGATTAAATGCATTTATCGAGGTTTTTGAAGATAAGTTTAAAAGTTATATACTGACGTATGAAAATGAACTTTATACTTAATTGAAAAACTGCGAAAATCTTTGCGACACTTGTTGTAACACCTATTTCTGTATACCACAAATGAATGATCAAATGATTGAATGAGTATAAATGAATGAATATAAAAATCAGGGTCAATGGCATTTTATTTCAGTCATAATTCCTTAGCAGACTCAAAGTGATTTCAGTATATTCATCTTTTTAAGTATTACAATTAATGGTTTCAATAGCCACACTAGCACAGTGAATCCCATTAACACAGCAAGAATTGTAAAACAATGTCTATAACTTCCAGTCAATTCACGTAGCCACGCTTTAGAAATATAACACACAATGTACTAATTTCATCTTAAAATAAATAATATACTTACCCATGAGAGGTCCAATTGCCAGCAGACTAAAACCTTTCATTTCGAAATGTAGCGCAATTGCACCAGGAGTTTTGGTAGGTCCAAAACAATCAAACATTACCACAAAATAGGTAAGAAAAGCATAACCAGTTACAATACCATAAATAATACAAATAACAAGAATAGAAATATAACTTTTGGTAAACTGAAATAAAAAAATTATAATACTTAAAGACATTAAAGAGATTAAATATGCATTTGTTCGATTTGGAATTAAATTATTAATCCATCCACTGACGAGCCGAAAAGTAATATCGGAAAAATTAACAACGGATAAAAGAAAGGCAGATTGAGTCGTTGTTATGCCCTCGATTTGTTCCAATGCGAATGGAGGTAGAATGAGACTCATTGACATGAAAAGGAAGAAGTAAATGACTCTATTCAGTAAAAGTAAAACAAAAATGTAATTTTGGAAAAGTTTACAGTCGTTAACGATTTGAGTCGAGATAAGTTTGAAGAAATTGTATATTTTAGTCGATTGATTTTCTTGCTGGATTTTTTCTGTTTTTGTCTCGGAGAGCTGTGGTTGGAATGCCCAGACTGGCTGTCGTATTAGCATCGATCCTATGCATGCGTGCAGCACTATTCCAGCCCATAGAAGTAGTGTGTTTTGCAATTGGAAATTGTCGAGGAGATATTGTATGATTATCGGAAAGACGAAATTCGGTATAATTCCTTCGGAGGTAAGTATACCCATAGCTATTGGACGTCTTTTCTTAAAATACAGACCGGTTACTGATACGCAAGGAGTTACAGCAAAAGCCATGCCTATGCCTAGAAAAAGATATAAAAATAAATTTTAAATCTTTTTTTCTTAAAATAAAATTTATCAGAATTGATTGTGAATCTATTGCATTATAAATTTACTTACCTATGATTAAAATAGCAAACGTAAAAATTCCAAAATTATCAACGACCATTGAACTTAAACCCAAACCAAAAGCAACCAAAAACGACCCGATAAAAATTGTCACTCTAAACGAGTAGATTTCACCTAATTTATTAGAGAATATGGCTAAAAATCAAAAATAATAGTTGTAAAATTGCTTTAAAAAAAAAACAAATACTTTATCTTACCTAATGAGTAACATAAAACTCCAGGTAAAATCAAGATAAAAGCAATATTTGTTCGTGAGTAATTAGTGGTTTGAATCATATTAGCATAGATTTGTCCGACGCATTTGTTTATACTCGATGTCAGTCCAATTATACATGCTGAACTTATGGCCACGACCCATCCGTAACCACCGTCTGGAAATCTATAGGTCTTGTCAACCATATTTTCTTATCACTTTTATGGTGATCAAAGTTTTAAATTTATCTGTAACTAAGATAATATAAATAAAATAGTGCTATTGTAACGCGCGCTTTTTACCGCATTACACTTAAAATTAAAATAAATAAGCAATCGACTTTAATTCTTTTCGCAAAACACAAAGGGATACAATTTATTTAACTTAAAAACAGGTTGGCGTTGAGTTGTCCGCCTTACACATTTATCGGTCACAAATAAATTAATTCTCGAGCGACATGCTTCGCTCTTACAAATTAATTTTAAAGTAGAATTACAAATTTATTAAATCTAATTTCCTAACCTTAAAACTAACAACTTATTAAGTAAATTATTTTCTACAAAATTAGCTAGGGAAAAGAATTAACTTAAAACTAAATATTATTAACTTACGAAATTTCCAGCATCAATCCGAGTTGCACACACGTTACAACTCGAGATGAAATGCGGTAGACAAAAGTAACGCAAGTCCGTGTTTTACCACGGCTGAACATTATTATAAAATCAATTATAATTCGCTAAACGAATTAAACATTATCCGACAGCGGAACCGATTAAGATTCCACGAATCAATTCACAACAAAATTACGACCATGCAATCGTAATTATAAAATTTATATTCGAACTACTTACGATTTTCCCATCGCTGGTTATATTTTCGTTCGAACTCGCATTCGAACCTCGCAATTAAATCTGAAGTCGGAAAACGACTTCTCGACACTCACTCATTCACTCGCTCTCAGTTATTCCTCCTTTCACACGGGTGGTCACTATTGTGGCCGAATAACCTCTAGGCCTACCCGCCTTCGAGGGTGGGTCACCGTACGCAGACGGACCCTGGATTATTTACCTATCCGTGTTGGGGTGATAATCAATGGCCTACCCGCCTGATTATCCAGGGTTCGCTGACCCTACATCTGACAAAAATCACCTTTTGCCAGAAAAATATGAGAATCACAATTCCACATATGTTTTTCAATCAAAATCAAATGTCAGAGTATTTTTCCTAATTTTTGCCCACCTTGACCCTGAATTTTCCAACCAATGAAAATAGAGAATTCGTTGGCTTCTATCAATAAAAACCAATCAGAACAAAGTATTTTTAAACTTTGTTTAAAAGTTTATCATTAACCTCTCACGGAGGTACTTAGTTAAATAATTACCTGTACTTGAGAGTAATTAACTGAATTTTAGACATCACCATGGTTACGAGGTGAATTGGGGAGTTTCCATGGCAACCCCCTACTTTGGCGTGTGTCTGGCGTGTGCCTTACGCCAAAGGTAAAACTAAATAAATATTCCTATATTTATGTAAACTAATTTCATATATATTTATCTGTTTATATACATTTTAAATAAATCACAATCACTTATTTTTCTTTCATAAAAATATAAAATTTTATTCTTTTATTATTCAAAATTGAATTACATTTTTTATTCCGTCACACTATTTAACCAAGATAATATTAATAATTAACACTATTTACCTTCAAGTTGTGACCTAACAATATCAAGTATAATTAGTTTCCAATAAACAATTACATTTTTGTAACTTCTCATGTAACGACCTTAGTTAGTTTTCTATTAGAGACTTGTAAATATTAAATAACTGAAATAACTCGTACCATATAATTTTCCATCTTGTGAGTGAAAAGATAACTGTTAAAAGCATATACAGCACTTAAAATATATTAATACTGGATCAGATCTTTAGTTTTTATAACAATATTCGAGAATAGATAAACGCTTTGTTTGTCATCCGATTTGAATTTAATATCATTTGCGTTTTTCCCCTTTTAACAATAATTTAACGAATCCAATTTTGTATTTGACCTTTGGTCCCCTTGACTTCTTTATTATTCTTTCATCCCTCCAATTTACAAGTAACCTCTTATCACTAATTCTAATCTTCTTTTCCCCTTTGGTTTTGTCTCTTTTTTGCATTAACTTCCATTGTTAACTCCCACTCGTTTCTTAACAATTGTCTCAATCTATTTTGATCCTTCTGTTATCCTTGGATATAATTATCCCTTCTTGGTACTTAATTTTATTCTCCCTTTGTCTTTTAATTTTTACAAAACTTGTCAACCTTTCTCTCATTACTTGTTTGTCATATTTTTTAATTCTACTTATTGTACTCATTGCATTCCATCGTTTCTTGTTTATTAATTTTCGCTTTCCTCCCATTTGTTTTTAATTGTCATCCTCCCCTTTTGTGACTTACTTTCTAATTTTACTTTAAACTTAAATTTTCTTTAACTCAATAACACTTTGTTTCTCTGTCTTAACTACAGTTATTGAAATCGCGCAAAACAATGTGCATGCATGTAAACAATGCAGATTAATAACAGCACAAGAATATTCCAGATGAAATATTCTATTTGTTATGGGTTGTTTATTTCGAATGCACTCGAAATATTTCTAATGCATTGTTGCTGCATTGTTGTTTATGCACTGTTGTTTGTGGGGAACACAAACAACAATGCAATAACAATGCACATAAACACAACAATGCATATAAACACAACAATGCTTTTAAATTAAAATTATTCTATGCATGTAAATCTGGTATAAAAGTTTAACAATATAAAATATATTATAAAGCGTTGCTAAATTTAGTGTCACTGTTTTATTTAGCCAATAATGTAATATTATTTTTGTGAGTTATTAAAAATTTATGCAAAACTTTGAGAAAATTTCATAAATTAAAATGTGTAATTCAAATAGATTTCATATTTCTTGTTTTATATCGTTTATTGATCACTGAATATCTCATTGTTACATTTCTCCTAATAGTCTTTCAATCCTTATTATAATATTAACTCCAATCTATTTATTTTTTTGAGAATAACATATATTAATTTTAACAACCACAGTAGCACTGTAAATCCCATGAAAACAGAGAGAACTGTAAAACAATGTCTATAACTTCCAGTCAACTCACGTAACCAAGCTTTAAAATAAAACACGCAATGTAATAAAATACCTTAAAATATGATATTATTATACGGTACTTACCCATAAAAGGTCCAATTGCTAGCAAACTAAGCCCCTGCATTTCAAAATGTAGCGCAATTGCACCAGGGGTTTTGGTAGGTCCAAAACAATCAAACATTACCACAAAATAGGTAAGAAAAGCATAACCAGATACCATACCATAAACAATACAAATAACAAGAATAGAAATATAACTTTTGGTATACTGAAATAAAAAAATTATAATACTTAAAGACATTAGAGAGATTAAATATGCATTTGTTCGATTTGGAATTAAATTATTAATCCAACCACTGACGAGCCGAAAAGTAATATCGGAAAAATTAACAACGGATAAAAGAAAGGCAGATTGAGTCGTCGTTATGCCCTCGATTTGTTCCAATGCGAATGGAGGAAGAATGAGACTCATTGACATGAAAAGGAAGAAGTAAATGACTCTATTCAGTAAAAGTAAAACGAAAATGTAATTTTGGAAAAGTTTACAGTCGTTAACGATTTGAATCGAGATTAGTTTGAAGAAATTGTATATTTTAGTCGATTGATTTTCTTGCTGGATTTTTTTTGTTTTTGTCTCAGAGAGCTGTGGTTGGAATGCCCAGATTGGCTGTCGTATTAGCATCGATCCTATGCATGCGTGCAACACTATTCCAGCCCATAGAAGTAGTGTGTTTTGCAATTGGAAATTGTCGAGGAGATATTGTATGATTATCGGAAAGA